>CABFWO010002193.1:61793-82325 GCA_902155825.1 Timema genevievae
ATATATATATATATATATATATATATATATATATTGTAACGTCCCTATCCTAGTTCTGACAAAACTTTGTAACTTCCACATGCCTACTTCTGACACGACTATGTAAGGCTACTAGTTTTATCTGGGTACCCGGTAGCCAACCCTACTACAGCACTACCGTGGCACCTTAGGGACTTACATGGTGAGGATGGACCAGGGGTTGGAATGGATGGTTCGTGGGGAGTGAGACTCGCAAGCTAGTCCAATAAGATATATTTATTAATCTATTCAAATACTAAACTACTACATGGGTAACCGGTTAGATCTCCCGTGACGAGGGAACAGGCACGATAGCGGTCTCGCAACCTTCATGTAGACCCACGATCGACCCTCCGGCGGGGTGAACCACCAGATCACTTTTATATCATCATTACGCAGTCGTACACGCTACCGACGCACATTCACTCAACATGGCGTCCAAAATTCAACAGCCCTGTCTTATTCTATCACCTAAACTTGCTGATCTCAATATTCCACCAGCCAGGAAGGTCCATCGGAGGTGACCTGGTGGTCTAGGGGTAAGGTGTCAGACTTCTGTGTTGAGGGTCCGGGGTTCAATCCTCGGTCCCGGCACAGATTTATCTGATTGCCAAACCCTTCCTTCACCTCTGACAAGACGTGTATTAATCACAACTTGTGAATGTGTAGAATGCCAGGCCTACCACCGTGGTTCGGATCCCACGTTAAACTGTAGGTCCTCCATTTAATCTCGCAATCACCCTACCATTACACATTAGCGTAAGTGCGTATAACCCGAACGGGTAGTAAGACGCGGTGATGATGATAATAATAATAATAATAATACTGTCGACAAATTATTCAACGTTTCTTGCAGACCACATTCGAGTAGACGAAATTAAGGTGGGGATGTAGGGGACGCAAGAAAGGCCAGTGTTTTTGCAGTTTTTATATTAAAAAATGTTTTGTTCAAAATAAATCAAATATTGCTCCAGTACAAACAAAGACTTTAATTTTCTTCACCTGGTGATATCAACAGTTGTTGAATATCTGTCACGAGGATGGCGGCATTGGATGACAAACTTTTTAAATGAAGAGAAAAAGTTGTCATTAAATTCCAGAACACCCTTGACAGATATTCAACAACTGTTGATATTACCACGTGAAGAAAATAAAACTCTAAGATTGTATTGAAGCAATATTTGATTTATTTTGAACAAAAATATGTTTCGCTCTAAAAACTGAAAAACACACTGATCTTAACTCGCGTCCTCAACATTCCCTCCTTAAGGATGCTACCTATCTGTGACGTCACGACAGGTCAAGTTAGGATTTATCTTGTTAATGAATTTACACTTCATTCAGAGAGTTTTAAGGATACAACAAATATATAAACAAAAACAAAAGTTTAATAAAACCCTTAAGTTCTTAAATTTCTAAAAAAAAGTCCTAGATTGTCAGAAAATTATTATTTTTATCTTAAAATAGTATTTTTTTAAATCTATTTTTCATAAATCATCTACAATTTAGGTTGTTTGGTTTGATCACAAAAAAAGTCCTTTATAAGTCTTCCTGCCAGAATGTTGGTTTAAAAAGTCCGTGGTAGCAAATGTCTATCTAGAACAGGAAACAATAAAAAGGTAATTTTAAAAAAAAGTAAGTCAATGTTTTCACGGAGCAAATAGTATAGTGAGTGTGTAAACTCGTCAGAGTAAGAGGGGAACGGCTTTTAGCAGATAAACAAGACTTTTAAATTTCATTTTCTTCCCTCTATTTCTATTTCGTACATCGGCGTCTAAGTGATAGCGCTTAGAATGCTTAGGTGCGTCAAGATAAGATGCAACCCACTTCGCAAAATAGATTCTAAATCTCCAAGTAGGCAATGTCGTTAATATACAAAGAGCCAAATGAACATAAAAAAAATCTGTAAAATGTATTCACATAAAAGAGAGCTTGCTTCTACTTAGTAAAACCACTGAAAGAAATATTAACAACCTTTTTATTAATATTTATAGACGTGTTCTTGCCAAGTGAAAATGAAAGTTGTTGACACAAATTGTCTGAATTCAGCCAATGTTGATGGGTAATTAGAGCGTGCAAAAATAATTTGTTATTTAAATAACCATCCCAAGACCTTTTTAATTTTATGTTATCACTCTTCAGCCTTTAAAATAATTGGATTCCTTACATTAAAGGTTGTATGCACGCTACGTATGTTAGTTTATCTCTTTCTATCCCCCAATTCAAAAAAAAAATTACCCGCTCCAACATGAAAAGCAAGATTATTCACACCCTCCCCTTAAAAAAACACAATCTCTTTGATGATGCATCTACTTTAAAACGCATGGAAAAATACCTGGAAGTAGATGAATAATGCATTTTATGGAATAGTAATAATACGTTTATGACCTGCCTCGGTGGCAGTATGGTCAATGGCGTCACTCTCGTTTTATATTAGACTGCCGATGACAGGGAGATCGAGGTTCAAATTCCGGCAGGGTGAATTAAGGTTTTTTTCCCCTCCAAAATGGTTTTCCACTCTCCTTACACGCAAATTCGGGTATGCGGCCCCTAAAATTCAATCTTCCTTATCATCCCTAACTCATTAGTGTGATTATCACATAAGCCTATAACCTGAACAGGTAGCAATAAACCCCGTCTCTAGTTCGACACAGTCATCTTGTTGTTAAAACACAACTATTAAGGTGGGACGATATGGGTTGCGATTTAAATTGCAGTTTTTATAGCAAAAATTGGTTTTTCAGCAAAATAAATAAATAAATAAATCTCTACTAGTCATTGTAATCTCACTAGTTGGTGAATATCTTTCAAGGGCGCCCTAGAATTTGATGAAATTTTTTATCTTCATTTAAAAAGTTTCTCCTCATATTCCAATGTGTTCATGACACATATTCAAAAACTTTTTGAATTGCTATTTATAGAAAATTAAGTTCTTGTGTTTCTGCGGGAGTAATGTTTGTTTTATTTATTTTTAAAATGTTTTCTATGAAAAACGCAAGAACGCTGTCCTTTACATCCCAAATTAAGAGACCAGCAACTAAAGAAATAGTTTGAGAAGGAACAATTCTAGTGCTAAGTATTGGTCACCATTTTATTGACACGTTCAGCTCAATTAATTTTTATTTTTTTATTTTAGTAGTAATCTTACGCGGTACACAAGGTTTACTTACCACTTAACCAAGATGGAAAATAGAGGAATGTAGCATGGAGAGAGGATAGAAAAACCACTGTGAGAAAGACATGCGAGAAAACTGCATCTAGTGGACTTAGCCTGGATTCGAACCTCGACTGCGTTGTTAAAGGGGAATAAGTGCGATGCAAGCTGAACACATAAGAATTTGTATTTTACCGTAATTTATAACTGGCTTAATTTGATGTTATAGACATTAATTTTTTTAAATTAAATGAACCAGCATTAGTAAGAAAAATAAAAGAATGATTAAATTACATTGTGGACTTAGGTGACCTGGTGGTCTAGGGATAAGGTGTCAAGACTTCTGTGCTGATGGTCCGGGGTTCAATCCTCGGTCCAAGTACAGATTTATCTGATTGCTAAACCCTTCCTTCACCTCTGACAAGACGTGTATTAATCACAACTTGTGACTGTGTGGAATGCCGGGCCTCCACCGTGGTTCGGATCCCACGTTAAATTGTAGATCCTCCATTTCATCTCACAATCACCCTACCATTACACATTAGCGTAAGTGCGTACAACCCGAACGGGTAGTAAGACGCGGTGCTAATAGTAATAATAATACATCGTGGGTGTAAAAACCATACCAGTGCATCTGACCGGGATCGAGCCCACTCCTCTGTCACGAAAGTCCGCTGCTAGTTTAAAAGCAACTGCGACTCCATGTTGACACTTGAGTATTTCTGTTCGGTGTTTACTTATTACCGCCAACAGGCATTCAAACCAGCAGCTACCGGAGATGGTTTCCTTTTAGGAGTGTTTTTCTGGGGGGAATTTACGTCACCGTAGACCCGCCCGTTCGTTGCCAACGTGCCGAAGAATAAATTTGAATTTCAAATTTGAATTTTGTTATTTGTGTGAAGAGATACAAGCTGGGTTAGCTCAGCGCCAGCGTGTTCGACTGGCGAGTCTTGGCTAAGACTCGGGTTCGAACCCGACAATAGGTTTTCCCTAAAAATGTTATTTTCCTTCGTATTTTCAGGAGAGTGCTGGTACATTTCTTCTTAGTCACTCTTTCCTCCCTACCCTATCAAATTATACATTAGAAACATTTTTGCTAAACAAGTTTTTTTGTGTGGGTATATTTAACGCACACTTTCTAGGCTCAGATTATATTAGGGTTATACGAGGGCATAACTTACAAGCTAACTTAACGTAGGAAAGTACGTGTAATAACCACACATCCATAGAACCTATACAATATATTAACTGTTGGATAGAAGGTCAAACCTCTACACAAATAGGAAATGTCTCAGTCAGGAATAGAACCAGGGTTCTTCAGACATGTAATTGGCCACTCTTAAGCACCTACCTGTTGAGAACATCACTAATTTTCTAGGCTGACACATTAAATAAGTCAAATACTTTTAAGAGTGGAATCCACTTGCCACGCAGAGTCGGGCAGCCAGTATCTGGGGAACAAACACCTCTTTCGAGGCTCCTCCAACCCAAGGTGGCCATAGCGTAGCGTAGCTACGCACGTAAATGTGCGCAGCGCGCAATTTAGGGATCAACGACCCCGTGCTTGCCATAGATCCCTGCCATCGCTGGGCAGTTAGGAAACCCCCACTGTCTTGGCCAGACTTCATCAGCGGGAGGAGTTGGCTCCTCCTTAAGTGGGTACTGGGTACACACGTCAGGGAGCTAAGACACAACCGAGGAATCACCCTCAGAAGGGTTTTTACCTCGGTGTGGACCCTCGGAGGAGGTCAGGCACATAGCCAAAGGGAGCATCCTAAGAGTGCTTTCAATCTAAGTTGTCCAGCGGGGAAACATCATAGAGGTGACCTGACCAGCTTTCCCTGAAAATTCTAGCTACCACCCGCTTAGTGTGATGCAAGTAAGGGGGGAGGGTGTTACCCCCTACTCATCCGCCCCCACACAGCTTCGACAGAGATTTAGTCGTCCATCGGGTAAACCCTACTGGACGTTGCCACGATAAGGCACTCAGCCAGGATTACCGGACGAGGAGCATGCCAGAGGCCGGGATAGGAAGCCTCTTGTCTCGTCGAAGTCAGGACAGTCCCTAGGTACGCGAGAATTCACCTCAAACCCACGAGCTTTCACCCCAAGCCGGCGCTACCCCTCTAAGCACTTAGCTGCGAATTCGTACGTAGGTAGGTGTCATAGGCGACAGCTATGTTATGTATCCATTCGCCAAACCATATGGTCTGCAAGGACATATTTTGAGTTGTTACTTTTGGCGGTAAAATATCTCACAACAAACAATAGGTTTTTAATTATTATGAACCATTTTAACATTAATGAATCACGAACTTAACCGTTTGGACTTTTTCTTCTTCTAGAAGCGGCATCTGTGATACAATTAAAAAGGTTTTTAAAATTAGAGCTTCTAAAATTCGGCGTGCTCTTCAAAGATCCAAATGGCTAACCAGCCGAAATAAGGGCGGGTTTATTACGTCACACAAACCGTCTTGTCGGTTGTGTTCATGCACTGAATACTAACTCAAAACGTTTAATTTTGGAAATAAAGTTTTATATGGCTCTTTATCTTAGTTAAAAAAAAACCTTTATTTATTTTGGTGGCCAGTTATAGCACGAATATAATATTTTTTTGGATTTAATACTTCATGTACTATAATATTTCTTGTCGCCACAGCAGCAAATCAAAGAATATAATAGTTATAACATATTTTGTTAAACTGTAGGTCCTCCATTTCATCTCACAATCACCCTACCATTGCACATTAGCTTAGGTGCGTATAACCCGAATGGGTAGTAAGACGCGGTGGTGGTAATAATAATAATAATAATAATAATAATAATAATAATAATAATAATAATAATAATAATAACATGTGAAGAAAATTAAACTATAGGTTTGCACTGGAGGAATATTTATTTTATTTTAGCCAAAAAAAAGTTATGCCACAAAAATTGCAAAAACACTGGTCTTTTCTCTCGTCCCCTCCCACCCCACCTTAATATTATTTTTCTTGGGCTTTTCATATCTCATAACTTTAAAGAAAAGGCAGAGGTTAATCAATTTTTAAGAAAACACAATACAGGGTTGTCATTATTTTGTTACTACTAAGTCCCTTGTGTTTTACAGGTTTTTCAGAAGGGATTCCCAATTTTCTCCAAGCAACTTAAACAGTATTAAAGTATACAAGACTTGAACTTGATTTTTGACCAAATTGAATTTTGTAAAGTTGTGTTTCAAGGGATTGAGCGGGTAGTAATATTAGACGAGATATTAAATTAATAATTATGGATATAGGCGCATCTAAATATCATGTTCTTTAAACTGAAAAATGACATGGGAATCGAACCCAGCGTTTTTGGCTTACTACACCAATGCTCTAACCACTGAGCTATCCAGGAATCGTCCCATGCCCAGGGTCATTCTTTACTTATATTTTAAGGCTGATTCTGTGATGGATGTGTGGAAATCGTGAGCATAATTATGTGTGATTCTCGTGTATAATTTAAAGAATATAATATTATACTTATTTAAATAAGATTATTTCTTGTATTTTTATAAAAATATATTATCGTTATGTTATTAGCTGTGAAATCAACTCATTTTCTCTAATTTCTTA
This sequence comes from Timema genevievae, assembly GCA_902155825.1. NCBI lineage: Eukaryota > Metazoa > Arthropoda > Insecta > Phasmatodea > Timematidae > Timema > Timema genevievae. The sequence goes on from CABFWO010002193.1 coordinate 68,568, forward strand.
ATTGCTTGGTTAAAAGAGAAACATAGGCAGGAATATTACCGCGTTAAGTTAACTACCAACATGAAGAACTTAACTCCCAATGATTGTACATTCAACATAAACAGTTTTTACTTTGACGCGCAGTTCGGTTGACACGTATTCTTCAAAGTGATATTCCACACAATAACACCTGTTCCTTTGTTAGAGCTTGTACCAGTTACCAATATTCCCTAATAAAATATCCCAGTCGGCGGTCCCTTTTCCCGACAACTTGCCTCTGACACATATTCATTGGTTTCGTGGAAAACTGTTCTTTCAAAACCCTCTGTGTTGCAACATATAAAGTAGACTATAACAGTCAATACCCTCTGTGTTGTAACATATAAAGTAGACTATAACAGTCAATACCCTCTGTATCGTAAACATATAAAGTAGACTATAACAGTCAATACCCTCTGTGTCGTAACATATAAAGTAGACTATAATAGTCAATACCCTCTCTGTTGTAACATATAAAGTAGACTATAACAGTCAATACCCTCTGTGTTGTAACATATAAAGCAGACTATAACCGTCAATACCCGAGGGTAGATATATTATTAATGAACTAATTTTGTTCCCGAATGGGTAGTAAGACGCGGTGCTAAGTAGACAACTAATTTCGTTTGAGAGAATTGTTGTTTGGATGTGCAAATAAACCTTGTGGGTTGCGGATACATTTTCCAATAAAATCAAATATAATAAATAAATTACACCTATTCACGGGAATCGAACCCGTCACGGACAGAACTATATCCGGATCATTTTTTAATTGAATGAAATATAGAAGATACATTACACCAACACGTGGGGACCGCTTCCCGTGACCAGGTGTTATTTATAAAGTAAATTAAAAATTGGAAGAACATGTTTGTAGATTAATTATTTGCGAAACGGATTATTTATGTTTAAGAGGGCTCGCTAGTAAGTTGATATATTGGCATTAAGATGTTGCGCTTAGGTTAAATATTAACAAAATATTTAATAGTGCAAGAGTTTTGTCTTTACTGGAACGAAAACACAACTATTGTCTATGAGACTATACAGATATAAACTTGAAATCATATTTTAAAAGTTGAAATTTTCCGCTCTTAAAAGCTCGAAAATCCACATATTTTGGTTTATTATACATATATAATATATATATAATTATATATATTAAAATCACCAAACTAAGGCTATATGCTATTTTGTCGTAGCTAAACTTGAATGTTTAATTAATCGTGAATACAATACGATCATATCATCAAGAAAATGAAACGTTTTTCTGTGATTTTGATGTGTTTTTGTGTTATATAGTTGCTGTCACAAATCAATATAAATAAAAATCACAATGGTCATGAAAAATCACGGTAAATTGTTGGGGTTTTATAAAAATATACTTATAAATAGGCCTACAATAAAACTTGTTCCAAATCATTAAAAAATAAGAATTACTCTATAACAAAACTGATAAAAGTATATTTTTTTCTGTTAACGTAAAAAAAAAAAAACGCCCCACCTCCGTAACGTCATCAGAAAATAGAAGTTGTAGGCACGAGTTGTTGGTTTTTTGTTCCTTGTGAGTCCAGCATGAGTTGTTTGTGTTGGAGTTTCTCTGAAACATTAGACAAAGAGAAAACTAGAAATATTATGTCTCTTAATACTAGGTGGTAAGAATTATCTGATATCAGAGAAGAAAGCAGAAATGTGTAACACTGTGATTGAAACTGACGGATATAAATTGAGAGAAGAGTCTGAATTAGGTCTCCAGACCGAGAAAAACAGTCACTGCGAGTTAAAGTCATCACTTTAATTTCCCCTTTTTCCTTATTTCTATCGAACTTCCACCAGAGGCTATGTATGTCTGTAAGGGGGTATACGTGTGTAACCTATATCAAATTAATTGCATACATACATACATACATACATACATACATACATACATACATACATACATACATACATACATACATATATACATACATATATACACACATACATACATATATACACATACTTACATATATACACATACTTACATATATACATACATACATATATACATACATACATATATACATACATACATACATACATACATACATACATACATACATACATACATACATACATACATACATACATGCATACGTACATACATACATACATCCTCACTAACTTTCTCCACACTTCCCTATCCTTGCATACTCCCTTCTCTTCAACAACATCCATACATGCTCTTTTAGTCTTAAAACTCTTAATGTTTCTCTTTTTCACACATTCATCTACAACATTTACCCACGTCTTACATGGCCTTTTGATTCAAACACTCTAACTTCATATATTTGCTTCGTCACTTGATCCACACTCATCCTCTCAACATGCCCAAACCAACGTAAGACAGTTCTTTAACATTGAACTATTGGATTCCCTTTCATATGAATTGATTAACAAACTCCGACAAACTAAACACGGTAGCTAAATTGGGAAGGAATTAAAATACCCTAGAGGGACCTTGCCCTCCGCTCCACAACACAGCTTCCTGAACATGCTTCCGTTCTCCCCCCCTTCCCGACCCTTCGTCCAGAATTTCTACCCGCTCCAAGATGGTGGCCTCAATATACAACAATTTATAATATCAGAGTTTCTAAACACACTTCACACACGGTCATATGGAAGCAGGAGAAACTGGAATATTCCAACTATCTTGTGTATTCCGTGTTCCGCGTCCAACTACCCGTTCGGACTATCCGCATTCTTACACTAGTGGACGTGGATGGTAGAATTGTGTTTGTGTTCCCGCATTTGCATGGAGGTAGAGTAGTCTACACCCAGTTGGTATTCAAAACCCGATCTTACTGTCATCGGCAAACCAAACAAAATGAGACTAACGACTTTGTCCACGTGACCACAGGCTTATATGAGATATTTAGTTATTTTTTTTCATATAAAGCTACGTAGGCCTTTGAATGATATAATTTGGTTGTAGGCTATCACACAGTCCAAGGTGACAGGAACGTAATAAACCAGGTTCGAATCACTATCGGGTGCACTACTGGTAGTTTTACACATCATCATCATCATCATGAACAGCTTCCAGCCACTGGCTGGGTCTGTTTGGGACATAAGCCTCTCCACCGCCTCCTTTCCTCCAACCATCTCTCTCCTCCACACTCCTCCTTACTCCCACCACCTCTCCCCCTCCACCTTGGCCCAATCCTCTCCTCCATACTCCTCCTTACTCCCTTCAATCATCTGTGTCTACCACCTCTCTCCCTCCACCTTGATCCAGTCCTCTCCTCCACACTCCTCCTTACTCCCTTCATCCATCTGTCTCTTGGTCTTCCTCCCCCTCCTCCATATCCAACATCCTCCTACTGGACATCCTTTCCCTCTCCATTCTCCTCACATGTCCATACCACCTTAGATACTTTTTATATTTCATTATTGTTTTCCCCGTTCTCTCGCCATGTTAATGTCGGTGCAATTCCTCTACTGATCCCTGACCATCCATATCCTCATGTATAACCCACTTCTCTGGCCGCATGGTCTAAGGCGTCACTAGACTGCCGATGACGGGGATATCGGAATCCGACCTCGGTCGGGTTTACTGACGGTAGTTTTTCCTAAACGGTTTCCCCACTCTCTTTACGCGCAAATGTGGGTACACTCCCTCTCAAATTCAACCTTACTCATCTCTAACCCACTAGTCAAATTGGTACATAAGCGTAAGACGCTTACAGCCTTTGTGTTCAACGGAACCATTTAAACTATCCATTTGGATACAGGCCTCAACTTGTTTAACTCTATTGTCATGGCAACCACGGGAGAATGCTATGGTTTCCGCCTCATCCAATATGGCGCGGATAGAGGATAAGGCAAAGTCTTCCCCCCCCCCTCCCCCNGGGAAAGGGTGTGGGTTCCCCCCCCCCCCATATGGGGGGGGAAGGGGAGAAGGGAAAGGCTTCCCCCCCCCCCCCCCCCCCCCGTTTGGCTTCATCCGGACCCTGATGAGTCATCTCCAGTATAATTTAATCCTCTCCAAAAGTTATCTAGGCCCCCCATCCTGGCGCCATGGGGGCTCAATATCCACACAAACTACTCTTATTAAAACTCGAGGCAATGTAAATAAATTTGTTTTGTTTGCTCATAATCTCGGGGCCAGGAGTTTCAAATTTGGGGGGGTAAAAAGAATCCTTGGTTGAAGCTATAAACTTATAATAAAGAACCGAGATGGATTCATTCATATTCAAAACAATAAATTCTAATATCAACGACAAAACATAGATTTTATTTAAATTATAATTATTGTTTTTCGTTAAATGAAAAGTTATATTTCGGTATAGAAATCGGTAGATAAAATACTTGTTTTTGTATTAAAATTCTATCTAGTCAACCCTTGTTTAAGTGTGTGCAACAAATTTAAAAATTACTAATAAAATTTGTTGCGATCGCCGTCGCTTCCAAAATGAAGCAGAGGGTCTTAAACGGGGTCAAACTCAGGACTCGTGAGGACAAATGAGGAGCTACTAGAATAACGAAGTAGCAGCTCCGGTTTATAAAACTGATATTAACGGCCGGAGGTCTCGTGTTGACCACATGACAACCTCTATCCACAAATGTTAGCACTATCGTCGCTAACGGCGGCGGCCGCTCGGTCGGTAAAGCTCGCTTGTGGGTTCACACCATCGAATTTTTTTAGTCAAACAAAAGACGGGAGGCTAAATATAGCATTTAGTTTGCTTGGTCAGTGTGTTTTTTTATTCTTATTTTCTAATTCCATGGCCTGAACCAGCAACCGACCCACACTGACCAGGTGGACGACTTCTGTTAGCGATGATAGTGCCAACATTTGCGGATGTAGGGTGTCATGTGGTCAGCAAAACGAGCCCTATAGTCGTTAATCTCAGTTTTCTAGACTGAAGCCGCCACTTCTTTACTCACGTAACTCCTCATTTATCTTAACAAGGCTGAGTAGACCCTGTTTCAGACCTCACTGCATCACAGACATATTTTGGAGGCACCGGAATCGAACCCAAGACATCTGGATTCTTCTTTCCTATCTTCAAATATTTAGTTATCAATAACTATTTTATCTAAAGTAAATTAATTTAAGGGTAGTTTAGTTAAGACAAATTATCGAAAATTTAATTATTTCTTTAAATTGACCTTGAAGATTGAATTCAACTATGGAATAATTTTTCATGTTAAATAAAAATACTTTTTTATTTTTACAAATACGCATTTTTTGGGATGATTAACAAATAATCAAATTTGAATTTTAGTTAAATATATTTGAATAATTTAGTTTATATATATATATAGTGTTTATTGTGGTTAACAAGATGATGGGTCTGTTTTTATGAGGAACACATACTTAAGGGTAGTTTACTTAAAACCTATATTTGAAAATTATCTTCGAAGCTGTAATACACAATATGAGAAAGTTTGTGCAATTGTGTTGGTACCATTTATTTCTCTGTGCCTTGATTAGTCGGTGTTTATCCCTTCATTTCACTTCGTCTTTGGCTCGAAGTAGAAATATAAAGATACAGACAGGAGGGTTTAAAATGGATCTCATACACTTCACGAGCTAAGATTGACATTTTTAAACGTTTATTATCAAATTAAAATTTGTAAATATTAACGGAATGTAAGTAAATGAAATAGGATTAAAGTGTTTAATTTCCTGAGCAATTTAAACACTTTCAAGAAACCAAACAAGTTTAAGGTGGGCTGGAAGGATATGTGAGGAAAAGCTGGTGTTTTTTCAGTTTTTATGGCAAAACTTTTTTTGACCAAAATAAACAAAATATTGCTCAAGTACAAACATAGAGTCTAATTTTCTTCACATGGTAATCTCAAAATTTCTCGAATATCTGTCAAGGATGTTTTGGAATTTAATGACAATTTTTTCTCTTCAATTAAAAAGTTTGTCATCTAATGCCTCTATGCTCATGACAGATATTCAACAACTGTTGATATCACCATGTGAAGAAAGTTAAACTATATGTTTGTATTGGAGCAACATAGTATTTATTTTGCCTAAAAACTGTTTTGCTATATAAAATGTAAAAACACTGTCTTTTTCTCGCTCCCCCTTCCATACCACCTTAAGAGACCCTGGTTAGATTCCTAGGAGGGCTGACGAAGATGTTTGTTATCTGTACATATATCTATCCTATTATCCGACTAACACGTGTTCAGACAGTAGAGTGTGGTCTTTGGTATTAGCTATACTGTTTCTACTAAGCTAGTTTTTAAATCGGTTTCTGACACATTCCATGTAGTTGGGAAGTGCAGGTTTAATATTTGAACTTTAAAAAAAAAAAAGCTTTGAAAGATAGATGTGATAGTAAAATAAAATAATTCAACACAATATTATTTAACTAACAACTTAAGGAATGTAAATTTATGTATGTTAACCCTTTGCACATTTTCTCAGGGCTGGATGAGAAGTTTGGAAAACATGGACGGTTTTTGAACCCTAATAAACACACTGAACATGAACTCCAAACAACTTTTTTTTATCAACTATTAAAGTGAACGTCTTAATAATAATAATAATAATAATAATAATAATAATAATAATACTATTAGCACCGCGTCTTACTACCCGTTTGGGTTGTACGCACTTACGCTAATGTGTAATGGTAGGGTGATTGTGAGATGAAATGGAGGACCTACAGTTTAACGTGGGATCCGAACCACGGTGGTAGGCCTGGCATTCCACACATTCACAAGTTGTGATTAATACACGTCTTGTAAGAGGTGAAGGAAGGGTTTGGCAACTAGATAAATCTGTGCCGGGACCGAGGATTGAACACCCGGACCCCTAGCACAGAAGTCTGACACCTTAGACCACCAGGTCACCATGAACGTCTTAAAATTGACTTCGTTCCCCTGTCCCCTCGGCCTAAATAGTCAACATGACACAATATAATATTCCTCAAAGCGTCACTTCTGCTCAAATTGGGCTCCCTTCCCTCAGGAGCAGTCGCTCTAACGAGATACTAAGGAGATACAAACTAAACACTCACAAAAAAAACTGTTGCAGAACACAAATAACTGGTCTTAAAACTCTAAATTAATTAAAGGTGTACCTGTCGCTTGTTAAAGTAACTTATCCAAAGAGTACACTTTAAAATTCATTTAATTCAATTTGAAAAAGGCCCGCTTTAATGGCCGCACGGTCTAAAGCAAAGGTGAACATACAGTCGATCGCGATGGACCGATCGACCGCGGCCACTAGTTTTGTCGATCTCCTGGCCGATTGATTAAAAAAATATTGACTGAAAGAAAATGAATGAGAGAGTTTGCAGATTCTTCTCAGATCAACATTAGAAAATCTAAATATCTGTCTGAATGATGAACATTTACAATCCTGCAGAGTAATAACTATAACCTCTCATTCAACAAACTCTCCTTAGATTACGGAGTTTCATACTTCAACTTCGAAATCAAGTGTTTAGTGAGAAAATAGTTCTTTTTCAAGGACATTTTGTGCTATGTGATTTGATGAAAAACTCAGTTCCAGTGAGGACTAAGTTTTTATGTGCAACATAATTTTACTATCAAAACACAAAAAATGGGCTATTATTATTTTAGCAATGAAACAAACAATATACGCCTATGATTCCGTAGTAGATCGCAAAGGATTTTCCTTCCCCAGAGTAGATCTTTAGATCAAAAAGTCTGGCTGAAGCGTCACTCTTGCAATAAACTACACCGCCGATGACAGGAAGATTGTGGTTTGACCCCAGTCAGGTGTACTGAGGGTGGTTTTTCCTTAAACTATTTCTCTGTCCACGAAAATGTAGGTACACTTTCTATAAATCCAACATTCTTCATCCTTAAGTCATTAGCCTAATTAAAACAAAACTTATAACCCGAATGATATAATAAAACGTGGTTGCAAAAAAAATTAATTAAAAAGTGCTTAAAAATGTAATTAAGATTGTTGAGTTTTGTTCAGAAGACTTTCATCGGCCGGTGTTACGGTCTGTTACCGTGACAGAGCTGGCGGCACACGTGTTTGTATTCTCATGCCGGATAAAAGGACTAACAGGAATATGACAGCTGTAATCTCCTCTTGAAGATACCGCACAACACGCCACTGAGAGAGAATAGCTAGGTATCGTCACGTAACCTCTAGTTCAATACCACTCGCACGATAGCAGCACTGCAGAACCTTCTCCAACAGATGGATATGTTATGCTCTTTTTAAGTATTCATACGTGAGATCAGAGGCGCACCACGAGTGTGGGGGTTTAAGGGGGCTCAACCCTCAACCCTCTCCCCCCCAAAAAGGAAAAGAAATAAAGAAAAATAATTATAAGAAAACCTTTAATAAAACACTGACTTGTCCGTATTATTTTGCAAAGTAAATTTCGAAACAATTTATTTTTAGATTGGCCTAGATGGTTAATAGACAATTTACAACATCCTTTAAAAAAAAGCTAGAACTTTTGAGAAAGTTTAAAGTTCTGTAACTCTCTTATTCTGAAGGCCCACGTCCACTGGTCCAAATATCACGGTCCGTTTTTCTCAAACCTTCCACACAGGCGACCAATCTCGACGCGCTTTGCTGCGGTGGCTTCTGGATCTTTCTAGAGGAATTCTTGGTCTCGCTTTGTCATAGGTCGTTGGTTGTTCCTGGGATTTATTGAACTGTTAAAGGACCAGATGAAATCGTGACTTTGTTGGTGATGTGTTTGTAACTGTTAGTTTAGTTCTTATACTCAGCAAAAGGCGAATGCCGCCACAAAATCTCGTCTATTCAATAAGTTGAGTCTATAATTTTCGTAAGCTTTTGTATACATTTTTTATATTATGTAACTCTATTCTCAAGTACCCTCCCGCGCGTCCCTAACCATAATCCTGGGTGCGCCACTGTGCGCTAATATCAAGTTTTCTGCAGATATCACTTTTGAAATGAGTTATCAATACAATAGCTATAAAACAACAGTGGTAATAATGGTAAAATATTAATAATGTTGGTTGCAAAAAAAAATAGGCCCTTCCTATCAAACTTCAAACTGTGCACATACCCATCCGCTAAATAGTGTAGTTATATATGTAAAAAAAAAAGTCCACTTGGTCACGTGAAAAGAATTCAAGAAACTCGAATATTGTCAAATCATTCACACCAGTTGTACAAGTCATATTGTAAGTTGTTGTAAGTATGTTGTTAGTCGTACTTAAATTATTGATCAGATTAAATATTTATTGAGCAATTAAGCCTGATAACTTAAATTCAGGATAAAGACTCCGAAGGTGATTTTAAATTTGTAATATTTGTAAGGTGTTACCGAAGAGGTCATATACTAATGAGTAGGAGCTTAATTAGGACTTCTTATTAATACACACACCTCTAATGGTTGAGGATACCAACCATTCCACATTGTGGGCGGAAGGATACAAGTCTGTACAACAGTTTATAGTTCCCAAGTTGTTCATCGGCAGGGTAGGAAAGTGTAACCTAAGTTTCTTGAGACAAGTTCACTCGGAGAAGAAAACTTACAGAAACTTGAACTTAAAAAACTCGCTCAATTTCTTCCCCCCCCCCATCTGGTTATTAGATACCTCCTATTATTTAGTTATTAGACTTTATTTATTTTTCTTTCTTGTTTGTTATTCTTTTAGACTCTTCATGCACAAGTTTTCTTTTGTCCGTTTTTATCTTTGATATTTTGTTTTGATATTATTTACTCTGAACCAGTTGGTTATCTCTTAGAATTTTATTTTAAATTTAATTTAAGTTGTAAAGTTGAAGAAGGTAGTTTAGAAGAAGTTCACCCACTTTGATATGGAAAGGAGAGGGGGGGACCATTTTAAAACAATCATATCAGGCCACATGCGGAAAACCAACCCGCACCGGTGGACATGTGGTCTAAATGTCAAGCTCACTTAGTCTGGTTTGCCAGTGACAGGGAGGTCGTTGTTTTGAATCCGGTCAGGAGTTTTGTTTTCTAAATGTCTTACTACTTTCTTTCTGCGCTAATTAGGGTACATTTCCTCTATAATTTTATCTTCTTCATCCCTGTCTACTAGCTTATAATTATTGTTCGGTGGTCGCATAGTCTAAGGTGTTACTCTCGTGTTAGACTACACTGCCGATAACAGGGAGATTGAATCCTTGTTGGGTTAACTGGTTGTTTTTTTTCAAAATGGCTTTTCATTTGGCCTCTAAGCAAATGCGGGTACACTTCTAAAATCAACTTTCCTTATCCCTAACTTATTAGCTTGGTTAGCATATGCAAATAAACCAAACGGCTGCCCAGACACGGCGAACAAAAAAGAAGGGGGAAAAAAATCTCACCCTCCAGTGCAACTAGCCGAGATTCAAACCTGAACCTTCCTGTAACCACCAATCCAATCCATTGGGAGTCGGTGACCTGGTGGTCTAGGGGTAAGGTGTCAGACTTCTGTGCTGAGGGTCCGGGGCTCAATCCTCGGTCCCGGCACAGATTTATTTGATTGCCAAACCCTTCCTTCACCTCTGACAAGACGTGTATTAATCACAACTTGTGAATGTGAGGAATGCCAGGCCTACCACCGTGGTTCGGATCCCTCGTTAAACTGTAGGTCCTTCATTTCATCTTACAATCACCCTACCATTGCACATTAGCGTAAGTGCGTATAACCCGAACGGGTAGTAAGACGTGGTGCTAATAATAATAATAATAACATTGGGAGTCTTACAACTTAGACAATGCTAGCGCCGATACAAGTCTTATGAAAACACGGCCTATACAGGAGCTTTTTAATTAGTAAAACTATTTTTAGGATTTGGAATCTTTCAGAAAATTTACTTTACGATGGAAATGATATAAATTTGTAATATCACTTCAAAACTAGATAGATATAATTTTGATTCCATGTTATATCGTTCTCAAAAAGCCCTTTTCACTTGGGTTAAAGTATGAATATGACACGCAGGCGCAATAAAAGCTGAGCTTTCTGGTCAATATTTTCTAATGTCATACCTTACTCCAATTCTTTGAGCAAGGTTGAGTCCATCAACACAGACAAGATATACACCAGATCCTTGAGTCAACACAGACAAGATATACACCAGATCCTTGAGTCAACACAGACAAGATATACACCAGATCCTTGAGCAAGGTTGAGTCCATCAACACAGACAAGATATACACCAGATCCTTGAGCAAGGTTGAGTGCATCAACACTGGGGTTCACTAGTGTCAATGATCAGTGATAAAAGTACTTACAAATGTGAAAGTTGCTAAAACGACTCACTTTTTAACATGTTCTTCATAAAGGGACCATTGTAATCATAATTTGCAGTCTGAGTAAGCTCTTTGGGAGCTAATATTATGTGAAGAGGGGGTTGGGTCGCTACCTGAACTTAGCTTTGTGTAAGTCTAGATGGATATTTGTGCTCGCTCTCTATTGAAACTATGTTTAAAATGCCCCTTGATGGCAAATAGCGATACCCGTGTTGAAGGACTCCCAATGAGGTTGAGTGCCTGGTGCATACCTTTTATGTGACTGAGGATTAAATGGTTTACCACCACCCCTTCACGAAAATACGGCTACACCTCTTCAAAATGCGACCTTCCTCTTCCCAACTCCATCGGTGTAAAATACGCGTATAGTCCAGACGGTTGTTCTACCAAACTTCTTCTTCTTGGTGTTTTCAAAAGTTCTTCTATCTCTCTCTGTTTATTTTAATACCTTCTATGAACCCTCGTTTTGAACCTCTTCCCGTCTACCCTCTCGGGCATTACTCGGCCGGAAGAGCAGCTCTTGTGCAGCTCAGCGTGACGTGGGTTTGGCGTGATCCCGTCAACTCAGCCCTGGGTGGCATTTCGAGCTGCAGATGTAATGGACTTGCGAACCTCCAACATGGGCATGGTCACGTGCAGAATAGTATTGTGAGTTTAGTCAACAAGTTAATGTAGATCTCCATTTAACACTCTTCGAATATTAGCAGTTGGAAGCTTTCATTATTCCTAAACAGCTTCGTTTTATTAGGAGAGTTTCAGCTGAATTGGTCGGTAAAATGTTATTTTATTTTAGATACAACAGTGAGTGTTTTTTTTTCAAACTGACAATTTTAAGTTGTCGACCTCGGTTGTCTTGGGGTAAAGTGCTCGCCTCACGACCCGGTGTTTGTGGGTTCAAACCTAACCGGGATATACTGATTTTTCTTGATTGATACAAATCCGTAGCACAACTTCCTTCGAAGGACCGTCGGTCCCATGTCGATTGTGGACAGGTAAAAGAACCCTGAAAGGTGGAAATACCTCTCCCAGAAAAATTGGTAGGTTATTTTGCTCTCGCTCATAGAAATTATAGTGTAATGATATAATCAGTCAGTTCAGAAAGTGTTCGTTAAATACCTCAAATAAATAAAATATAAAATGTCAAGTTGCCTTAACAAATTAATTAAATAAAGTCAGTGTTTGTCACTGGTGCAGAACTTTCATGCTTCCAGGAAATCATACCTTCACTAGAACCACTAACAGAAATTAAGTTATTTATAACCCGAACGGGTAGTAAGACGTGATATTAAAACACACACACAAAAAAAGGAAAGCTATGTTATCAGCTTAAGCATTTAAAAGGAAACCTTTGATTACTTTGATATTGATCGAGTATATTTAGCCTGTATACTAGTAATTGGTGCTCGCAATTTTCAAATTTAATTTTTTAACATATACATTAACTTTGTCTATTTATATTATAAATAGTATATTTATTGGAAAATAATTGGCTATTTGTATACATACCATTTAATAATCAATATGGTATTAATGACAATTCGATCCACTCGAAACATATATGCTTGTGATAACTTATATATTATTATATAGATTTATTTAATGTAATTTTTTTTACGGTCTCTATTAAGAGTTTAACTTTCTAAATATATATATATATATATATATTTCAAATCTTATAAAAGGTGTGTAGTTACATTAAACAAAAATGTAGCGTTTCAAATTAAAACTTAAGAATATCATAAATTAAAGAAAAATGTTAAACAAAAGAAAGGAGGTTAATAAAATAAACTCATTATGCTGATATTAATATTATTTTTATGTGAATTGCGCTTTTGAGTATCGTCAATAATTTCCAGCTTGTTACTTCTGAACAATCTTTTTTCTTTTTTTTTACTTAATCGGAGCTTTCCACCGCTCACCTCAAAAGCTTCCACCTCAAATCCTCCCTCTCTCATCCCAAAGGCCGATACAAAAGTAAAACCGTCCGTTAGCTGAATCGTCCGTTAATTGAGGGGGTCGGAGCAAAAACAAGATAACCCTCATCTTATGTAAAAAAAAAAAAAGGGTGTGTGGCTGTGTCATGGACACGGCCGTGTGTTGTACGTGAATACGTTTATGTAACCGGTTGTATTTTTTTAAATAAAATATTTTTATTTATGTATACTATATATATATATATACACACACAATCGATTGATTTTGACGACAGCTGACGATTAAAACTTAAACGAACATCGTAGCTTCTCCGAGTCAAAAGTTATACTAATTGCAAATCTCGATACGCAGCAAAATAACCTCAAAATGGCGACGCTTCCCCCTCCACCGCGCGCGATGCGTCATTGTTCTCGCTTATCGTAATGAATTCTTTGATCCTATAGCTATCCAGTGGTATAATTTAATTTTGGATGTAGATGAAAGATTCGAAACTACAACACCAAACTGTATCCCCCGATTTTGTTATCATTAGGTTTTTTGGATTGCCCCCGTATGGTAGCAAATTTAAAGA
>CABFWO010002193.1:92010-125392 GCA_902155825.1 Timema genevievae
GGTGACCTGGTGGTCTAGGGGTAAGGTGTCAGACTTCTGTGCTGGGAGTCCGGGGTTCAATGCTCGGTCCCGGCACAGATTTATCTGATTACCAAACCCTTCCTTCACCTCTGACAAGACGTGTATTAATCACAACTTGTGAATGTGTGGAATGTCAGGCCTCCGCCATGGTTCGGATCCCACGTTAAACTGTGAGTCCTCCATTTCATATCACAATCACCCTACCATTACACATTAGCGTAAGTGCGTACAACCCGAACGGGTAGTAAGACGCGGTGTTAATAATAATACATATATTTTTATAAAAACTAATAATTTTCTATTAAAATTCATAAAAAGTATATTAATCATTAGTGAATCCAAGCATGGGTCAACTGTAATATATATATTTTTATGAAATTTTGACATTTTTATGTCCGTGTTTGGAGGAATTAATAGGTGTTAATAATAATACATATATTTTTATAAAAACTAATGATTTTCTATTAAAATTCATAAAAAGTATATTAATCATTAGTGAATCCAAGCATGGGTCAACTGTAATATATATATTTTTATGAAATTTTGACATTTTTATGTCCGTGTTTGGAGGAATTCCTGAGTATATTACATCTTATTATTCACGATGTTTGGTCCGGTTATTAAAGTGAAATTGAAATTAATTACTACTGTATATTTTTAGCTAGGAATTTATCACTACAGATGTCTACAATCATAAAAATGAGTAATATGAAATTTGAAAACAACAAAACACATTTGAAGGAAATAATGGAATAAATTTACACTCTTGGAACTAAAAATGTATCTTACACAGAGTCTAACCATAAACTTTCATTCTAGATAATTTTATAATTTTTTATCGTTTTATAGTAGTTTTTAATTTTTGTTTGGATTTTTTTGGGGGGGCTTTAGCCCCACGAGACGCCCCCCTTGAATACGTGCTTAATAGTAGTATATATATTTATCTAAAGTTATATCGTATTCATTTTAATAGAGGATGATAAAACTAAAGTGAAAATTACCATGCACAAAACTACTCCCAATGACTCCAGGTGGGATTCAAACGGACAATTATTAATAGAGCCGAGTGATATCTCGCTGACGTCATACTACTCGTCCAACCTATCGGTATTTAATCACACTAATGGGGTAGGGACTCAAATATGGTTACTTGGATGGAAAAAAAGCGAAACCATTTTGACCACAAAAAAAAATCTCATTATACCCAGCCGGGACTCAAACCCCAACTTCCCTGTCACTGTCACACCAAACTAGACTTGCTTAATGTTGAATCCGCGAGCCCGCCGATAGATTATAATATAATTTATATTTATTTATTTTATATTACCCCCGTACGTCGACATATTTATTTTGCAATGGATAAATAAATAGGCTGCAGGTGAGTTGCGGCCGTACGAGTTGTTTACCTATAAAGAGACAGTTGAATTGCGGTCCGGGCTGTTGACCTAACCTAACCTAACCTAACCTAACCTAACCTAACCTAACCTAATCTAACCTAACCTAACAAACCTTAATATTTTTGCCAAAACCATTGAACGACAAGAACTGAGGAAGTTTGGATATTACGAGGAATGTCGACATGAGACGATGATAGTTTCTACCTGAAATTTAAGACAGTCTGATAGAAAGCACACTGCTAATTACGTGGACACAACTCATACGTGTCTTTTAAAAAAAAGTCGGGCTGCAACTCGTACACGATTTCAAGATTAGGCCGGAACTCACCTAAACAGAATACATTATATGCTTAAGTGAACCTAGCGAATAAATAAACCAATGAAATAATACTTTTCTCTTTAAAACAATCAAATGGGAGGAATAAAACACGGAAATACATGTAATATTCAACAGATATTCCAGAGTAATTCAAAACAAGTCAACGGAACGCTTTACAATATACACTACTCATACCTTTTAATCGGGTTTGCAAGCCAGCACAGTAGCAAAAATAAACAACCCACAAAAACTGAACGCTAATGAGAGAATTATTAATGAGGAAACAGCTCGAACAAATTATACGAGCGTGTGTGTAAAACGTCGAAAATACAAACTGACACTCCCTGTGGGAGGTGAAACGCTACGAGGCCCATAAGGTTCGAATGGGGAGGGGATGGGGGTTGTGCCTATTTGTAAGAGGGTTTGATGGAGAATGTATGTAACATTAATTTGCTGTGCAAATTATGGCAATTTTTTAAACCCACTTAGCACCTTGTTTTGTTGCGACTGTGTTTGGTTCCAAACATTGCCAGGATTGCATTCACAGTAGGCCTACATTGTTTTTGTCCGTTCGAAGGTTTTGATTGCCTTTGAAATTAAACAACTACACTTCTCTTATTTTGAATTGAATCATCCAACGGTGACGCTAAAACTAAGCTTGGATAAAGTGCAGGACTTAATTGAAATACAGGCATGAAAATTAAACTAAGGCATCTTAAAAAAAATTGTTAATATATATAAGTGGGAACTTTATTAGCGTATATTTTGGATGTATATTATGTCCCATAATATATTTAATATAAATAAAATTATTAAAAATTTTAGAAGTTAGTATCATATTCGCTTTTTTTTTCTTATCTCTTTTGTTGAAATAGATTCCTCTCGCTTTTTTAAAAAAGACACTGAGAAAGAGAATTTTGTTCTAAGCATATATATATATAATTTTATGTTTTATTCTTGCCACTAACCTAATGAAAACTTGAGAGATTGATCTCATAAAATATTGTATTTCCCTTTCCCCATTTTTCTTTGTGTTTTGTTTATTTTTTGTATTGTGAAACACAAAAAAAAATATTGACGTATAAAGATTGAAGTCGTATAGCTGTGTCAAAGAAAGCTCGCCCTTAGTGGACTATTGTGTAGCATGTACTGTTGTCGCCATTCACTTTTATTGCAACAACCAGAAGATATCTATCTATCCGTTTCTTTCGAGAAGTTCCGTCATATATTCGGCACCATCTTATTAAATGTTGACTATAGCAGAGCAGGGGACAGCTATAATTTTTTATCTGATCGTGTCATGTGAACTCTTTTTAAGTAGTTATTTCCGAGCTGTTCCTTTTACTTATGAGAGTTTTATATAAAAAATTGATTTTTTTTAGTTATTTTGATTGTTTTTTAGGTGTTCTGGAAATTTTGTAGTATTGAAGTTTCCGTTACAACCTTTAAATTTTCTAATTTTCTTCTGATCGGGTCATGTGAACTATTTTTATGTAAGTAAGTCCAATACCTTCCGTCTATCTGGGTGAGTTTTTCCTCAAAAAATAGATATTTATAGAGGTTTTTTGATTTGTTGTTCCCATTGAACCTCTATATTTAGCTTACACTTGGTACTACTCAGATTTAACACATTCTTCATAATCTTGTATTGTCGGACTTATAGCCATATCTAGGTGTATCTGGCAATTCTATCAATCAATATTGCTAGAGACCCGCCTCGGTGGCGTAGTTGGCTAACGCGCTAGTCGTATTGAGCTAGACCACCGAGGACGGGGAGATCGAGGTTCGAATCTTGGTCGGGTGAACTGGGGGTGGTTTTTCCTAAATGGTTTTCCACTCTCCCTCCACGCAAATTCGGGTTCACTTCCTCTAAATTCAACCCTCCCAATTCCTAATATACTAACGTAATTAGTACTTAAGCGTATAACCCGAACGGGTAGTAAGACGCAGTGCTAAATATATATATATATATATATATATATAATATTGCTAGAGATACTTGAATTTAATATACTCGTTTATTCTCCACTCAGATTTTAAAGTATACATATAAATATTATTTGTATATTCATATATATATATATTTGTTTGTTGTTCAATAAGTTGTTGTATATAATATTGTTTATCTTGTACGTAATGTTGGAAACAATGACTACAGCGTCACACGTGACACGGCCGTGAAAGAAATGCCTAGTTTTACCATGAAAACAAAGTTTGGAAGCTCCCGAACATTTTATTTCCGGTGGTAGGTGGCTACACGGTCCGGAGCAATGCTCTCTCGACGATTCGTCCGCGCCGGTGCGGCTCCGTCCTTTACTTTCCCACACGCAATGGGAAAGAATGGAGATTGCAAGGTCACTTTTGTGAGCGGAAGTAAATAGCTCCGGTTACCACCCTGGATAGGTGGGAGGCAAGTAGTCCCCCGGTGGCAGGGGGGGGGGGAGTTAATTCTTGCCTCCCCGGGTATCCGGCCTGAACCGGATCATCCTACCCTTCGGGAGTGAGGGGGTTGGAGCTTTTTAGGTACCGACCTAGAAACTGCCCTGGGTCACGATGTCCAGGGGTGGGTGGCGCCACTTCAGTGCCGAGACCATAGCACGTTAATCGCCAAGAGTTTTCAATTCTCCCTACACGCAAATGTGAATACACTTCTTCTACACTGCTTCATTACATCCGACTTTAGATTAACACTGCTTCATTACACCCGACTCAAGATGATCACTGCTTCATTACACCCGACTCAAGATGATCACTGCTTCATTACACCCGACTCAAGATGAAAACTGCTTCATTACAACCGACATTAGATGTAAGAGTTGAAGGGGTTTTTCACGGTAGGTTTGAAAATGTATATTTTTAATTGGGTTTGGTTCCCATACACATAAAGTGATAAATTAACGAAGTTGGTCTGGATGTTGTGTGTTTCCTTAGAATTAAATGTGGTAGTTCCTTACTAGCCAGAAAACTTGCGCTAAAACGTAATATAAGCAAAGTAGACGTTATTATACATTTTTTTCCTCCCTTTTAGAATATTTCCTTTCTTTCTCTGTCAAACATATAAAAGTTTATCAGACAAGTAATATTCATAACTTTCATTAACTTTTATAACATCTACCATTTACATTTTTAACCGCTCGTCGGCCCTTTATGTCTACATTTTAAATAACTTTTTTTATTCACTTTGCAATGAATTTTAATCATTCACACTTTTTTCACCCTCACTTCGAACACTTAGAGAAACTTTTTTTTTAAACTTATATACCATTAATTATGTGTTTATAAAGTACTTTTCCTTCTTAAGTATTTACTGAAAAAGTTAAAAATTTACTAAATACACATTGAGTAAGTCCTCATATAGAAAATGCCCGTAAAAAATAAAGAGGAACATTTATTTTGTAATTTTAATAAGAGCAAGGTAATCAATTTAGATTAACATTAATTAGAGTAATTGTGAAATCTGTCGCGTGATAGTTTGGAGTTATGAACGAGGTCGTTGTTTCAATCTTCTTAAGACTAAAATAAACAGATTAACATGGCGCAGTGGTAAGGTGATAACAAATTATTGTCTGTTGAACCTAATTCCGCCGGGCATGTGGTGAAAAGACTAATCGTGTTACACAAACACATATTTAATACCGTGTTTACACTTTGTTAATTCTCACTCTCGTTTAGTTTTCCTTCGTGTTTAAATCCTAACACTCATAATTTAGAGATGGAAATTATTAAAATATTTTATTTCCTCCGATTAATATAGCACATATCGTGTTAACTAATACTAGCGCTCACTTGTCCTGTGAGGTTTCAACCATGTAGATTAAAGATCATTTTGAAAACATTTAACGTTCCTTTCATTTAATAACCAACCCAACTAGCGTCGGTGGTCGCATAGTCTAAGGCGTTACTCTTGCAATAGACTAAACTGCCGATGACAGGGAGATCAAGGTTTGAATCTTGGTCGGGTAGTATTGATGGTGGTTTTTCCTAAATGGGTTTCCACTCTCCATCCACGCAAATTCCGATACACTTCCTCTAAATATAACCTTCTTCATCCTTAACCCATTAGCGTAATTAGTTTATAAGCGTATAAAACAAAAGGGTAATAAGATTTGATGCTAAAAATAATATTAATTAAATATATTGACAAGATAAAACATCTTGAGTACATTTAGTCAGGGATCGAAGTCGGTGCTCACAGTAAAATCAGTTTTGTTGTTAATTAATCAAAAGGGTACTTATCTACTTAATCAAAGGGATAGGATATCTTAGATAACATGCGTTCATATTAGCGGTGGAGTCGATGTTGGCTAAAGATAGGAAAAAATAGGAAAAGTTAGGGATTTATTTGACTTTAATTAAAAATCAGGGAAAATCGGGTAAGTTGAATAATTTGGTAATAAATCTATTAATTTCGCACCTTAAGACTAAAACCAAAGGGAGGAATTTTGGTTTTTGCATGTTTACAAAGTGGTATGAATGGCATTCTGCTAACATGGAATGGTTGTACAGTGTCTTATTTTTGTATATAGGCCTATCACATTTTCTCAGGTTCACGAATAATACCTAAAACATTTAATACCGTGAAAAAATGAGTTTGTCAATTAACTTTTGAGTTCCTAATCCCATAGAGTAAGTAATGTGGACATTTATTGAAAATGCCGTGCCATATTTTAGTAAGATTTTGGTAAGATTTTGGTTAGAATAAATATCTATAAAATACAAACACATTTTGTTTGCAATCAATATTAGTAAAGTTTTTCTTTACTATTAGTACTATTTCATAGGTATTAATATTAGCTACAGAAAGTGAAATTTACAGATCATATGACTTGATATATCCATGTACGAAAATTGTTTTAGTGACTTTAATCGCTGTAAAAAAAAGTACCTTTATAGGACTTAACCTAATGGCTTTGAAAATAAAGTGTTGGGGTATCAAATAAATTCCCTCGGCAAAATAAAATAGCCCTACAGTCACAACCAAATAAGAAGTGATAATAGTCGGTTGTAGATGAACAATCAGCTCTAATGCCCGGGAGATGAAGCAAATACTTTCAACAGCATCGTGTCGTGGAGTGTTGCCTGGAAAGGCAGAGCTCTTTATAAATGTACCTGCGTTATGTTCTTACCCACTTGTTCCTAAATGGACCAGACACACATGAGCACACGTCATACAGGTGTGCATTTTTTAACTTTCACTTCAAACTGTAGCCGGATTTTGGTTGGAAGAATATTTAAAAAAATATAAACATATTTCTTTGCGGCCAACATTGATAACATATTGTTTGTGTTACTGTATGGATATTGGAAGTTACATCTGCAGGTAACATGACTTGATGTATAGATATTGAAAGTTACATCTGCAGATAACACGACTTGATGTATAGATATTGAGAGTTACATCTGCAGATAACACGATTTGATATATAGATATTGAAAGTTACATCTGCAGATAACATGACTTGATGTATAGATATTGAAAGTTACATCTGCAGATAACATGACTTGATGTATAGATATTGAAAGTTACATCTGCAGATAACACGACTTGATGTATAGATATTGAGAGTTACATCTGCAGATAACATGACTTGATATATAGATATTGAAAGTTACATCTGCAGATAACACGATTTGATATATAGATATTGAAAGTTACATCTGCAGATAACATGACTTGAGGTATAGATATTGAAAGTTACATCTGCAGATAACACTACTTGATGTATAGATATTGAAAGTTACATCTGCAGATAACATGACTTGATATATAGATATTGAAAGTTACATCTGAAGATAACACGACTTGATGTATAGATATTGAAAGTTACATCTGCAGATAGCATGACTTGATGTATAGATATTGAAAGTTACATCTGCAGATAACACGACTTGATATATAGATATTGAAAGTTACATATGCAGATAACATGACTTGATATATAGATATTGAAAGCTACATCTGCAGATAACATGACTTGATGTATAAATATATTAAAATTGTTTTAGTAACTTTAGTAACTACAAGATACTGTTCTTCCTATCAAAATCATGGTAACGCTCTGCTAACCTTAGCAACAAACAACGACACGCCACTGACTATAAATTTAGGTTCAATTTGATTACTTTTACAACACCTTTCAAGACTTAATGTTCAGGTTTTAAAAAGTTCAAATAATTATTATGAAGGTAAATACGGAATACGTTTTATGTTATTAAGTAATAAAGTAAAATAATACTGCCAAAATAATATTATATTATATATTTTTATGAAGTAAGCTCTTTAGATCCATCCCAGATTTATATTTGTGCATAAAAGTCGTCTGCTACATCATACTTTTTTAATTGTCTCATATCGCTAATTAGCATCGTTAGGTGAAAATATTTATTTATTTAGAGCCTAGCTTTTTGCTTTAAAACGAATTGTATGAACTCTTATATACATATATATTACAAAGAAACCCACCATTCTAGTACTGCCAACTTCCTCTAAAGTAAAGTATTTAGCTCCGACGCAATTATAATAATTTCCTCATTACTCACGCCATCCTGAGATAACGAGTCTCTAATTAGTAGGAGTCCTGACCAAACTTAAGAAAATCCATCACAATGAAAGGCAATTGTTCCAAGAGCGATTTTGTTTCTGTTGTTAAAGCAGAAAACGTAGTACTCATCTTTTTTTATTCTCTCACACTATGGAATGTTGGTATGATGTATACGCTGCCAGGCGTAGGTAATGAGCCCCTGAATATTGTATGTGTTTATGTGTGTGTTAGCACGTACAAACCTAAAACAAGCAAAATGATGGATGCTCTTAAAGTTCATTATTTAGAGCGGTGCTTAGTTTGAGTAAAGTTTACTAATTTAGCTAATTAAATCATTCAGTCCCCCCCTTTCCCCTTCCCCTCTTTCAACTTATGGCAGAGCATGACTTCACTAACAAGAAAGTCATAGGTTAATATTAAGTTAAAGTTATTTAGTTGTTATCATTTAAATTGATGGAAGCTCGTAAAATGTATACAAATAATTATAGTTGTAAACAAAATTGAATAGAACGTCTTTAAAAACACGGGGAAAATAATTTGTTTCCAAATAGAATGTTGGTAATAATAATAATAATAATAATAATAATAATAATAATAATAATAATATAAATATTACAAGTTATTCCACTCGGATTTTTCTGATTTTTTAAACTTTTTACTGTCTTTAAATTATTTCCTACAATATGGCTTCTATTAAAGAGCAATTTAAATTAATACAGAATCATTCATTTTTACTTTCTCATACCAAGAGAAATTTACTGTAATGTTGATCTTTTTTTACCTCGAGATTATTATGAATCTTTACGTTTTGTGTGTTCGAAACCCCCCTCCCCCCGCAAAAAAAGTATTTTCAGTTCAGTCTGTCTCCACGTCGTCTGTCGTCTGTGGTCACAAATCTGAAATAGTTTGGTGGATTTTTTTTAGCACCGCGTCTATTACTACCCGTTCGGTTTATAGGCCTATGTACTAATTACACAAATGGTTTAGGTTTAAATGAAAGAAAGTGCACCTACATTAAGAGTGGAAGTGAGTGGAAAACGGTTTAGGAAAACCACCCTCATTGCACCATACCGAGCTCGAACCCCAATCTTCCCGTCTTAGGCAGTCTAGTCTAACACGAGAGTAGCGCGCTAGACCACGCGGCCACCTAAGTGGGTGCTTGGTGGATATTTCTTCAAACTTGGTATTTATATATCAATAAACTTTTCTACCGCAGGAAAGCTCTTAGTTGCTCATTTACCTTCTAGCAAAGTTACCTCTACTCTACTCGAAGGGGAAAACTTTGGAAACAACCAATTTAAAAATACTCCAAAATATTTAAACATTATATTAAATGGATATCCTAATTCGGTCACATAATTAAAAACATTATACATATTTTTATATTGAAACCAATTTCAATATTCATAAAGCTTCTATTGTTCTTAGTATATCATTAAAATAGTATTGATTTATTTTTATAAAGTAATCAAAAACATAGCTACATTTTTAAATGATAGGCTTAAAACATAATATAAATGCCTTAAAACATTCTGAAATATTATTATTTTCAAATTACTCAGGCAATACAATCATACTTCACTTAATTTCTTACTATCACACTTTCCTGTGCCTTCTTCGATATATGAAACATATTTTTGAAAACAAAATTCAATAAATCGTAAGTTATTTTTCAATGAAACAAACTTGTATAGCGGGTGACCTAGCGGTCTAGGGGTAAGGTGTAAGACTTCTGTGCTAGGGGTCCGGGGTTCAAACCTCGGTCCTGGCACAGATTTATCTGATTGCCAAACCCTTCCTTCACCTCTGACAAGACGTGTATTAATCACAACTTGTGAATGTGTGGAATGCCAGGCCTCCCACCGTGGTTCGGATCCCACGTTAAACTGTAGGTCCTCCATTTCATCTCACAATCACCCTACCATTACACATTGGCTTAAGTGCGTATAACCCGAACGGTTAGTGAGACGGGGTGATGATAATAATAATAATAATAGTAATAATAACACACTTATGTGATAACATATGTGTTTATCTATGGCTCTGTATGCTACCTTGCGTTCACGGGAGCCAAATGAAATGAATACAAACGCTGTAGATGTTTTAACACCTCTTTTCATTCTCTCTTCACGCAACTGCATTTGCTTTGAGGGTGTAGGGATTTCGAGCTAAGGGCAGTATTTTTGCAGTTTTTATAACAATTTTTTTTTCGCAAAACAAATTAAATTTATATCCAATATAAACATATAGTTTAATTTTTTTTCCCATGGTGATATAAACAGTCGTTGAATATCTGTCAAGGATATCCTGGAATTTAATGACAACTTTTTATCTTCATTAAAAATTTTCTCATCTAATGACGCAATGCTCATGGCAGATAATCAGGAACTGTTGAGGTCACCATATGAAGAAAATTAAACTCTAGGTTTAAACTGGAGAATTATTTGATTTATGTTATCGAAAATATTGTTTGCTATGAAAATTACAAAAACACTGGGTTTTTCTCGCATCCCACCTTAAGATAACTTCCTTATGTGGTCACGTGGGCTAAGGAGTTAAGTTCGCAATTGACTGAATTGTCAATGAGGGGTAGTTCAAGGTTATAAAATCTCATTTGACAAGTACTGTCAAATAACATTTTTGTGTAAGTAAAACTAAAAATAGAAAGCTTTTCAATTTATATCCAAGAATTTTTTTTTAAACTGTGACAGGCATACGTAGAGCTCTAAAATTATTTTTGTGAAGATATAATTGTAATTTTCTATTATGCTTCTGGGACAACAAATATATACATTTAACGTTCTGTGTCAGATACATCTGACACTATTGGTTATTAATTTCAAAATTAGTTTTTTGATTAAAAAAAATATCTGTAAAATTGGACACTTTTCTCAATAACCGCAATTGCCAGCATAATCCTAAAATTAATATATTTTTTGCTGCGCTTATAAAATCTGATTCAAGAACTAATATTTATTTTACAAAACAACATATTAACTCAGACTAATATTTTGTTTACTAGATTCTACTCGAAAATCACTCACATGTTTGGGGAAGTCATCATTTACTCGGATTGAAAATAGGATTGATTTACTCAAGATACGACTGTTGAGAAGTGATGCGTTCCTTTTAACGTATTATTTCATAAAATATAATGCTTGATTACTGAATTTTTTTACATGTCAAACATTATTATCAATTTTAGGAACTCACTCAAACACACCCTCTCGTATATTATTCCATTCGACGTCTCCAAAACTAATTAGAAACAGAATCACTCAAAGAAGCGGCGTTTTCGTATAAATAACACATTTAAGTTTTAGAATTAATAATATTAGTAATAATAACTAATAATAATAGATTATCCAGTACTAATGTACCGTTGTCTGAATGTACTAATAGTACATCCTTTCCGTGTCCTGATGAGATGAGGTGATGGTGATAGTGAGTATGAGGGTGATAGTATGAGGGTGTGGAATCAGTGGAAACATTTAAACCTAACTTAAGCTTACCTAACCAAACCCTTGGCGACCGTTGGGGTGGTTACCTTTTCGGTAAAAATACGAACCCGGGACCCCTATACTCGTGGCCATGTGCACTGACCACTACACCACGGGACCTGTTGTTTTCAAACTGATATTGATTTACTCTCTTAAGGTCTATTTTTAATCTACGTTCAACTAACATTCTTCACGAGGCTGTGTATAATATTATCCTCCCTGAGTCCCCTGAGCAAACAACGAAGTTAGCCTACCTCGCGGGGACCAGGATTACCGGCAATTAGTACCGGGCGAGCAGCCGAGGCCGGCTTGATAAACAGAGCTCAATTACCAGCCGCGCACGGGAGTGCGATAGCAAGAGAAACAAACACTAGCGCTGCGTGTGGTTGACTCCCCAGACCAGAAATTGCGGCTGTGGACGAACACGGTTTCAAGGTCGAGTCATTGATTTTACATGTCCTTGTATATTTATGATAATAAGAACAACACATCCGTTATAATAGTAAATATAATTATGATACCAAAACTTACCATTATCTTCAAATTACCGACTTCGGTGTCCACGCTGAGTAAGGCTTGAATTCCGTCTGGTCTTGTTTGACAATTACGTCTAGTTCGGGGTTTGATTCCTGTCCGGGTGTAATGAGGGTAGAGTTTCCTTTATTATTACATATTCTCCTTCCACGTGTTTTGGGTAGACCTACATGACCTCTAAATTATACCTTTCTAAGCCCCATGTGATTAGAGTAAAATATATATCCTGGATGATTAGTTAAACACTATGAATAAAAGCTAAAGTTTTTTTATTTACTAAATTAACATTCATACACGTGCCTACTTTAACAAATGTTATGAGTCGTGAGTGCTAACAAATGATAATGATGATAATAATAATTATTATTATTACCACCGCGTCTTACTATCCGTTCGGGTTAAATGTAATGGTAGGGTGATTGTGAGATGAAATGGAGGACCTACAGTTTAACGTGGGATCCGAACCACGGTGTAGGCCTGGCACTCCACACATCACACGTTGTGATTAATACACGTCTTGTCAGAGGTGAAGGAAGGGTTTGGTAATCAAATAAATCTGTCCTGGGACCGAGGATTGAACCCCGGACCCCCAGCACAGAAGTCAGACACCTTACCCTTAGACCGCCAGGTCACCTCGAACTTTTAATATTGTTGCAATAACTTTTAACATAATAATTCGTGAGTGCTGCTAACACATTTGGGAGTGATTTGAGGGGCTTAGGTTAGCTATTTAATAAAAAAAAACACAAATTATATCTTTGTTCTTATTGAGGAGACAGCCTACATAACAAGGACAGAACAAATGTCATTGTGATTGAGTTAAATTACTGATCAAGAGACTAAATTATTATTATCATCTGTTCTATCTTACGACAGGCCAATTCCTTATGTCATTGAACTTAAACCACCAAAAGGCCCAGTCCTCCTTCAGCTTCTAAATTTGTCCTCATCCGATATTTGAATCCTCCTCCCTAAGCTCCTCTTTCCCTCAGCCTGACACCACAGTCCATGGTTTGGGAAAAACTAATTCTTTCGCAACAAAGTTCAAACGGAATTGATGTTCAGAAGCTTACATATCAGGAAAAGGACACGAACATGCCATTTCCATTGCCTTCTACTTGAAGGGGGCACAGTCGAACCCTTGAAGGATCCTTAATGAACACCTTCCCTCAACTATGAACTATTACACTCTGGGGAAAAATGTCCATGAATAAGTTTTTTTAAGGGCATTAGCATATGTTGAGGATTTCTTCAGGATGATCTTTCAGCAAAGATAAATCCTAAAAGTAGGCAGTGTATGTGGCATAGCAGGGTCATGAACTATAGATCTATTACAGTTTGATTTAAATCTAAAGGAGTCTTTTTGACATTTACCAAAGTTAGTAAAATAATTTTCATATAATTGTACATGTAATTGTTCATGTAATCTGAAACTGTTAGTCTTAATAAATAATATCAATACCTTTGAAATAATATTATAAATTAAGTTAAATCTCAGCATTATTGACAGAAGAAAAATACGTCCTTGATTTCTAAAATATATTTTTTTACCATAAAACTACCCCAGGAATGTGTGGAACCAATCTGACCTACAGTCATGATACATTCATAATTGAATAAGGAAGGTAGAATTTTAAAGAAAATGCACCCAAATTTGAGTGAAGGTGGAGTGATTAACAATATAGAAAAC
This sequence comes from Timema genevievae, assembly GCA_902155825.1. Classification (NCBI taxonomy): domain Eukaryota; kingdom Metazoa; phylum Arthropoda; class Insecta; order Phasmatodea; family Timematidae; genus Timema; species Timema genevievae. The sequence continues at coordinate 106,014 of CABFWO010002193.1, forward strand.
AATATTTCAAAACATTCGACCGTGAATCAAAATCCGACCTCTCCGTCACCGGCAAATAATACCAGACAGGACGAGATTGACACCTTTTTCCGCACTCTCACTACTGTGGGTAAAACCTTATACTTCGCTCTCAATCCTATTTCTAATATTATTTGTATTTTAACTAACTTGATGATGCAGTGGATATTTGTTGGGTTGAGACAATGCGGCTCTGCCCGTAACTATACCGTTAATGTACGTAAATAGGCCAAGGGGCGTGGCTGCAATCATTAGCCTTAAATAGTCAACGGAACAAAGGCTCTCCTTTAAGATATTCTGAGATATTTGGATTAAGGGGGATGAGGACTGATTTATTAGGAAATATATTACGTAATCATCTACGTCAAGGAGAATGGATAAGTGCGGTCCAACTCTCGTAGGAAGAACCTCCTCTGACAGAATAACTAGCCCTAATACTTTAACCTATTCATACGTCAAGCTGTGTGATTCGCATACGTAGCTTTTGAACTATATTATTAATAATTGTAAAATAACACTAATATTACAGTAAAATACTATCATTGTTGAATGAAAATAAAATGTTTGTATTTTCTTAATGTTGATTTATACCAAAATCATAATATAGGTATCAAAAATGTCCCCGAGAATTTAACTAAAACCAGTAAAAAATGTGTTAAATATTTGGTTGTTAAGGTGGGGATTTAGGGAACGCGAGAAAAGGCCAGTGTTTTTGAAGTTTGTAAGGCAAAATATTATTTTGGCTAAAATAAATAAAATATTGTTCCAGTATAAATATAGAGTTTAATTTTATTCACACGGTGATATCAGCAGTTGTTGAATATCTGTCAAGGGTATCCTGAAATTTAATGACAACTTTTTATCTTCATTTAAAAAGTTTCTCATATTATTCCGCTATGCTCATAACAGATATTCAACAACTGTTGATATCACCGTGTGGAGAGAAACTCTATATTTATACTGGAACAATATTTTTATTTATTTTAGCCAAAATAATATTTTGCCTTACAAACTTCAAAAACACTAGCCTTTTCGCGCCTTTCCTACATCCCCACCTAACCCTAGTGAATATATTTATAGAAAGTGTGCTCGTATTTGCGCGAAGGAAGACTAGAAAACCATTTTGGAAAAACCACCCTCAGTACACCCAACTGAGATTCGAACCTTAATCTCCCCGTCGTTGGATACTGCGAGAGTAGCGCTTTAGAGCATGCAACCACCGAAGCGGGTAAAAATAGATTGTTTAGTAAGAAAACGTACATTTCATTTATTTTATATTTTTTTCTATGCAGGTAAGTAAGCTACCTAAGGAATAAATTATTTGAGGAAAAGTTAAATTTATAAGATGTATTGAAAAAACAAATTAAATGTAGGAAATATTGTTGATCGCGGGATGTTGGATAAGTTTTTTAACTCGATCGGAGCAGCAACAAAACAAATGCCGACCACTTGCCCATCGATTAAGGTTGACGTTTTATTAAAGGTAAATATGATATCAAATATAATAGCAAGATTGAAGGGTTTGTTCCAAAAACGACACTTGTCAAAATTACAACTTTTTCAGGAAACACAAAAATGTGTCCCCCTTCATGTGGGTGCGGTCAATTAACCTGATTTTTTTTCTTTAAAAGGGCTTACCAAAAGTGGTATTTTTGTTTGCATTTCAGTTCAATACATTTAATATTGACTTTTTTTTTTCACTTTACAAGTGTTGTTCTTTTAGGAATATTATAGTAAAAAGCACATATTTTGATTGTTTGTAAGCTGTTTTTACTACACAAAAACATACATTCAACTTAAAATGGCTCAACTGGCTTTAAAACCAATTGATGAAATCATATCACAATTCAAATTGGTTAAAAAAAAATTGATACTCTATGAGAAAACAGAGCATTTTTCTGCAAAATCAACACTTGTTATTGACAAATGAGGTTTTTGTAGGAATTCTCCATGACAAGTGTTGTTTTTGTAGGAATTCTCCATGACAAGTGTCGTTTTTGTAGGAATTCTCCATGACAAGTGTCGTTTTTGTAGGAATTCTCCATGACAAGTGTCGTTTTTGTAGGAATTCTCCATGACAAGTGTCGTTTTTGTAGGAATTCTCCATGACAAGTGTTGTTTTTGTAGGAATTCTCCATGACATGTGTTGTTTTTGTAGGAATTCTCCATGAAAAGTGTTGTTTTTGTAGGAATTCTCCATGAAAAGTATTGTTTTTATAGGAATTTTCCATGAAAAGTGTTGTTTTTGTAGCAATTCTCCATGGCAAGTGTTTTGGTAGAATCACTGATCTAAGCCCTGGCCATTTTTAAATGACAAAAAGCTATTTTTGTAAGAAATATTTGTTCCAAACTGTAGACAAGACTATAAAGAACACGTATACAAATACATCTCATTTTGACCAAAAATTTACAAGTGTAGTTCTTGGAAATCAACCCTTCGATTGCTTTTATGGCTATTGTTAACCAGATATAAAGATTCTATCTCAACCATAAAGTTCCTTCTTAACACTATTTATTTCTCAGAGCTAGAGAGGGTTATATTGGGTACACTTATCATCGTTAAATGCCTCCTAGCTCCAAAAACCTCCGAGCTTGAACTAAGAAATTGGTTTATCGGACGCAGGAAACGCCCTATTCCACCTACTTTGTGTTTCAAACATAACTCAATAAAGAAAGGTAAATGGATTAACTACTTAGGTTTTATTATGATGGAAAATGTTAGTAAATAGTATTATTATAGAAAACCTTAAGGTAGTTTTCGTTAATTCTATTACATTAAAATATCCAGCGACTGTGGTTAGATACTAGACTGTTCATAAATGTATTCTATACAAACAGATCACAATTTAGTTTACAAAAGCATAGCTTAATAAAAGTAGAAAAAACTATTTACATTTTGTTTAGGAATACCAAATTTTTTACTTACTCATAATCAATATTCTTAGGGCCAGTTTCATAGTCAGATTTAGTACGCCTCAAGTGCGGCGCTATACTAAATACAGGACGTCACCTACCTGAAATTGAATGGAATGGGCCAGTTTCATATGAGGAACTGGCCCATTCCATTTTGTTCTAGGTAGGTGTCGTCCTGTATTTAGTATCGACTCGCACTTTATGCTCATTAAGTCTGACTATGAAACTGGCCCTTAATCTATATTTAATTTAATTTATTTGAGGTATTTAACGTGTACGCTCTGGACCGACTGTTTATATCAGCACACGACTTATAAAATATAAACTTAAATCAATAACCCCCTCCCCTCACACCCGGCCGTTAATTTATCACCGAGAAAGGGGTAAACCTACATATAACCAATAATAATTGATTTTTTTGTTATGCCGGGAATCTAACCCGGGACCCTTAGATCGGTAGAGAGACACGCTAAGCTAAGGTGTCGGATGTGACGGTAGAGTTAAGAGGAAATGTATTAAGAGAGAGCGTGGGGAACAATCTAGGAAAAAACTAGTATCCCCTCTCTGTCACCTGCAAGCCGGAATATATTAGAATGATACTCACCAAATCTTATATATCGCCATCAACACTGTCCAGGGACAAGTGAAGTATTCGATAAGACCTGTGTTAACATTATAGTACCTACAAAAGATACACATTTGTTTTATTTAATAATTTATTTTTATTTTAACCAATTATTACCAAGCTTTGTACGAACTTCCAAACTGCTACTTGTCTTTATTTTGAAGCTACAGAAACCTAAAATTTACTTTCTTAAACATCGGATCATATTAGCACATTTTCATCATGAGGTGTATATCTGCCTTTTGGCAGGTTCGTTATGATACCCCTCCAAGTCTCTCTACCCTGGTCCAGTTATGATCCTCCTCCAAGACTCTCTACCATGGTCCAGTTATGATACCCCTCCAAGTCTCTCTACCATGGTCCAGTTATAATCCTCCTCCAAGTCTCTCTACCCTGGTCCAGTTATGATACCCCTCCAAGACTCTCTACCCTGGTCCAGTTATGACCCTCCTCCAAGTCTCTCTACCCTGGTCCAGTTATGATACTCCTCCAAGTCTCTCTACCATGGTCCAGTTATAATCCTCCTCCAAGTCTCTCTACCCTGGTCCAGTTATGATACCCCTCCAAGTCTCTCTACCCTGGTCCAGTTATGACCCTCCTCCAAGTCTCTCTACCCTGGTCCAGTTATGATCCTCCTCCAAGTCTCTCTACCCTGGTCATGAACTTTTAAATTTTCATATCAATAATTCCGTACACATAAAAGATTAATTTGATCTCAAATATATATATATTTTCTATTTCTGTCCTATTGAACAATACGTCAACTTCTCCTTTATTGACTGCATTCCGCCTTCATTCTTTAGAGAGCCAGTCATACCAGTGAGGCATTCCCCGCGGCTTTATATCCGTCCAGTTGGAACTTTCAATCATGTCGTGTATGAAGAAGGCGGATAAAGGAGAAAGAAAGAGAGAGAGACTAGAAATAGGAAGTTAGATCATCACCGAGACTTGTCATCATGTGTTATCGGCTTTAGTTCTGGTCAGAACATCGCGTGTCTTCATTTTAACACGACAGTTGAACTAGAAAGGACGGGTTAGTACCGGGGTCTCCGGAGACAAAACAAGGGTTTAATTGGGTTACGATGAGAGGTCGCGATGTATGCTCCATCCACCACTTATCGGACCGCTCTGGGCCAATGTTCACACGTGATCAATTCAGGTTGCGTCCCGTTAAATTACGTCGGTTTCAAATTCCACTCACACAAACTGATCTAAGGTCACTTGGTCTCCATACTAACATGTAAAATTGATAAAATAAAATTCATCATCTAGTGGAGCTTAGGACTTGAAAGGACAAATAAGTTTTATGGGTAGAATTATAGAATATATGTACTTTAACCATGTGAATATTACTGCGTTGGTTAGTAATGAAGCAGAAGTGTATCTTAGTTAAAAATACAACCATAATATTTGTTGGTTTTAAAAAAAAATCAAAATTGATGCTAATTTATACTCTTAACTGTGGTACTGTTTCCCGTAGAAATAGTATTTATAATTCAAAATATATAAATATATGATATATTTTGTCTACAGGTGAGTACTATGTTAAATACTAAATTACATTTATTAAAGAATATAAATACATTTTCAATGAATTGATTACTATCAATAATTAAGTTTACATTTTATCTTAATCGCCTACCCTCATTTTTGTCAGCAACAAATTTATTTTGTTCATTTTTTGTTTGTTGTCAACTACCGTACAGTTATTAAGATATCCTCAAATACAAAATATAGTTTCTTGTCAACTTTTCAACATATTAGTCTCAGAGGTGACCTGGTGGTCTAGGGGTAAGGTGTCGGACTTCTGTGCTGGGGGTCCGGGGTTCAATCCTCGGTCCCGGCACAGATTTATCTGATTGCCGAAACCCTTCCTTCACCTCTGAAAAGATGTGTATTAATCACAACTTTTGAATGTGAGGAATGACAGGCCTCCACCGTGGTTCGGATCCCACGTTAAACTGTAGGTCCTCCATTTCATCTAACAATCACCCTACCCATTACACATTAGCGTAAGTGCGTGTAATCCGAACAGGTAGTAAGACGCGGTGCTAATAATAATAATAATAATGTTTCAGACAATGGCTCATGTTGCACATAAAACTTGCTTACTGTTTAGAAACTATAATACGACAGGCTACGCAACCCTCTTGGCTTGAATGTACAGCGGGATTACATACAAAGAACGGCGATTACCTTACCACTAGGTTACGTGTCTAACATTAGTACTTTACTTTGGAGTGTGTGTGTGTGTGTGTGCTTGAATATGATTTATTATTAAGTTCTACCCTATCCTGTGGATATTAATAAACTAAACAAGTAGTTTGTTATTTTCGAAAATTTGTATTTTCACTAATTTATTACATTTATTTTGTACTTTTCCCATTCAAAGAGTAGAGTAAAAAAAACAGTATTAATAAAAAGTTTTATATAATTAATTAATCAGTTATTTAGTAGCTGGCAAAGGTAAAGTGACTATTTTAATAGATACTGATTGTTTTTGTATTCGTTTTTCTGAGTTGATGTTTTATTGGAGAGTTTATAATATAAAAAACTATAAATTAGTACAGTGGCGTCAGTGTAAGCTTGCTGTATGTTTTCTTCCCTCTACAAAGACTTCCAAACCTATTTCTGAATATATTTTTTGAAAATGATGTTTTATGGTGTTTTTTTTTAACAATTCTGAATACTTAGTCATAATTTGTATCACTAGAGCTGCTATCTACAAGGATCACTCATGAAACTTCTTGTACACTTTGGTTGCACATGATGTAACCTCGGCTGAATTCAAACACTTTGCGTTTTAGACAATGGCCAACCATCATTGATACTCTAGTTTGAGACCTGGTTGGAGTGCATTTAGTTTTCATATGGGGGGGGACACAGGCAAACTATTAGTATGTGTTATGAGTCTTAGGAGCCATTAACCCAACTTGTTATTAGATCAATAACAATAATAATAATCCAACTTATCAAATACTCCATTAATTTAGAATTACTTTTAATTTATCTATTATTTCGAAAGTTCTAATTATTTTATTTATTTATTTATTTATTTATCTAGCAATGCGTCTTACTACATGTTACTACATATAGTACTAACTACGTTGATAGTTTTAGAAATCAGGAAGGTTATATTTAGAGGAAGTGTACCCGCATTTACGTCTAGGGAGAGGGGAAAACCATTTTGGAAAACCACCCTCAGCACATCAGATTGAGATTCGAACTTTGGTCCACCCGTCATCGGCAATTTAGTCTGACACAAGAGTAGCGTGTTAGGAAATATCTAATTATTTATGTCTTATATGTACAGAACATTCTTGCTTATTCCTGTGAAAAATAAACAAATTTATTTAAATGGCACAACCAGTAGAAATATTTTGAGCATGTTTATTTCAATGTTTTAAATAATGGAATCACTCACGCTATAAAATTATATTCCACAATCAAACAAAAAAAATTATTCATAATTTTAAAGATATTATTTATTATTAGTATAGTTATCAAGGATTTTTTTTATTCCTGGTCTTTTTTTTCACATTTAGTTAATATATTGCAATCAGTCTCTATTAACATAGTGATAAAAAAATGTATTTCCGCTACCTATATATTTTTTGTTCAAACACTGATTGATTAATTCAAGCTTGCGCATCAATACTGTTGATTTTTACTCCTCTCTTTTAACGGAAAAGGTATATATTAAAATTACATTCCAAGTTAATTACGTATGTAAAATATCCTACCCAGTATTATAAATATAAAGTAGTTTATACTCATTACACTTTCAAAATACATGCACACGTGAGCATGGTTCAAATAATTCCCAGCCACTAAACTAACATAATTATGTAAGTTTGTAATGTATTTAAGCTATTAGTATTAGCATTCCTCTACTGCATATACTACTATACTATACTACTATACTATATATATACATATACTACTATACTATACTACTATAATATATATATATTCCCACATATATATATATATATGTGTGTGTGTGTGTGTGTGTGTGTGTTAGCACCGCGTCTACTACCCATTCGGGCTATACGATTATGTAATAATTAAGCTAATGAGTTGGAAAGGTTATATTTAGATGAAGTGTACCCGCATTTACGTGGAGGTAAAGTGGAAAATAATTTTGGGAAAATCCTCAGTATAGCAGAGCATAATTCGTCTCTACGTCTAGTCTACTGCGAGAGTAACGCCTTAGACCATGCGGTCAACGAAGCGGGTTCATATATATATGTATTAATTACGCTAATGGGCTAGGCAGGTGGAAGTTAAAATCTAGAGGAAATATATAATCACATTTGCGTGGAAGGAGAGGGGTAAACCATTTAGGAAAAAGAAACCCTCAGGTCATATTGATAGGACTCGAACCCTGAACTTCGTCTCCCCAGCAAATCAGACTAAATGATCTTGACATTTAGACGTGGGCCCACCGATGGGGGTAGTATTTTACTACCCCTAATATTCCAGCGAATTCTAACCATCGATTTTAATTCTAATTTTTGTAACGCTTTATGTGAATACCCAAGCAAGACGAACAACTACTCACCTCTTTGACAAACCTTAAGGCTTTTTGTTAATTAAAAAAAATACTATTATTAATGAAACGACAACCTGAGACAAATTAAAATGTATTTTAAAATTACAAGAGAAAACTAAATTTTACATTGATGAATTAACGTCCGAGGGATTGGATGTTGTGTCTGTCCTAGATTTAAGATAGTTTATAAGACATATGAAGCTACAACAGGCCTAACAAGGAGGTAGTGGAAAATATATGGACCCAGACTACAGGCTGGAAACAGTAATGGATGCAAAGTAAATATATATATATAACTGTTATGCTTTATGTTTCGTGGTTGTGGCAACAAGAGATTCTATAGTGCATGAAATAATACATTAAAAGTTATTAATTCACTCTTGTATCTTGTTATAACTGTCCAACAAAATAAATAAATGTTGTTATGACTAAGAGAGAGAGAGAGAGAAAGACATAAAATATTATTTCCAAAATAAGACGTTTTTATTTTGTAAACAGACGCGCATAAACACAACCGAACACCGTCTGTCCGTTAATACGACGTAATCAACGGCTTTCGTTACGTTTGGTTTGCCATCTTAATATGTGAAGAGAACGCAGCCTTTTATAAACTCTCGTCTGCAAAGGATTTTTAAGTGAACCACAGATGCCGCTTCTACAAACAAAGAAACTTCAATTTTTTTTCTTCATAATTTCGTGTTTCAAACGGCTAAAAGAAGAATATAACTTTAAAAAAATTGATTAAATATTAAAGCTGTTATATTTGTTAGTTGCGCTTATAGCCGCATCTAAATAGCATATTCTTTAAATTGAATAATGACAGCTAGACACAGGAATTGAACCCGGGACCTCAATGCCCTCCCGAGCTGAAGATGACTTCGCTATCTGGTAGCTTGTGATCTTAATTGATCACTCATATGTAGCTAACGATTTCCGTACGTCCATCACAGACTCTGCCTTAAAATATGAGTAAAGAATGACCGTGAGGAGAGACAACTCCTGGATAGCTCAGTGGTTAGATCATTGGCGTACTAAACCAGAGGTCCCTGGTTCAATTCCCGTGTCCAGGTGTCATTTTTCAATTTTAGATAATATAAAAACAAATTGTTGGTTGTGAAAGTTTTCACTGACAAAAGTGACGACTCAACATGAGGTCCTGTAGATCATTTGGTTTGGCGGATGGGTACACGAGAGTACATTTGGTAGCTGTCACTCCAGTGGTGAATGGACTGTACATCTCCTCACGTCCAGTATATTTGCACCCCCACTCCGCACGCTTCTATAGAAATAAGGGTAAATAATACAGGGTGTTCGGAAACTCATAGCCCAAACTGCACACATAGCTTATTTGAACCAAAAGGGATACAACATACCTGTACATTTACATCTGGAAAAAATATGATAATACCATTAAATTGTGTCCAAAGTTTCAGCGTACAGAGCCGGGAGAGCAAAGCTGTTCAAGCATGCGTGTACAGCAGGTTGCATAGGAGTTAGGGGCGTGGCACTACATACCTATACATCTTGGATCACGGCAGCAGAACATACCACAATTAATAGTAAACAACACACCAGTCCATCTAGAAATGGGAACAGGTCCTGAGGGTCATCATTAACGGTCCTACATCACAAAAAGTGCTTGCCATTATTACATGTGCAGTACCACGCGCCTAGCTCCTATGCAGCTTGCTGTACACGCATGCTTGAACAGCTTTGCTCTCCCAGCGCTGTACAGCCGGGAGAGCAAAGCTGTTCAAGCATGCGTGTACAGCAGGTTGCATAGGAGTTAGGGGCGTGGCACTACATACCTATACATCTTGGATCACGGCAGCAGAACATACCACAATTAATAGTAAACAACACACCAGTCCATCTAGAAATGGGAACAGGTCCTGAGGGTCATCATTAACGGTCCTACATCACAAAAAGTGCTTGCCATTATTACATGTGCAGTACCACGCGCCTAGCTCCTATGCAGCTTGCTGTACACGCATGCTTGAACAGCTTTGCTCTCCCAGCGCTGTACGCCGAAACTTTGAACACAATTTAATGGTATTAGGATAGTTTTCCAGATGTAAGTGTACAGGGATTTTGTATTATTTTTGGTTCAAACGAGCTATATGTGCAGTTTGGTCTATGAGTTTCCGAACATCCTGTATATTCAGAAAGGTAAAGGTCCTTTTCGAGGAACATGTGTAGCGAGTGGTCCTTTTGAGCGATGTCATTTTGTGTTTACATAAAACTGTCCTGTGCCAACACGTATGCTTATGTTTAGGGAAGGAAAAAAGGACTCTGATCTAAAGTGGCACATGGCACATTTTATCATCATTTGAACATATACATGAACTTCTTATAGTCCGGCCATCATAAAAATAACCATATCTGATAGGTTTTAAAAAATAGTTGTTTATTCTTTAAGTTAAGCCATTGTGTTCTTTAGCCTTTACTATATTCATGGGTTGTTAGCATTTCAGATCTCCTATTTACCGTAAAATCCGAACCACTTGCACAATTTTTTGCTTCTTTTTTTTTAAGCACCGCGTTTTACCAACCGTTCGGGTTATACACTAGTATACTAATAACGCTAATAGTTTTTAGGGATTAGGGAGGCTATATTTAGAGCAAGTGTACCTTCATTTGCGTGGAGGGAGAGTGGAAAAACATTTTGGGAAAAAAACCTCAGTACATCCGACTGAGATCCGAACCTCGATCTCCCCGTCATTGGCAATCTAGTCTACCACGATAGTAGCGCGTTAGACCACGTGGCCAGGTAGTTTCTTTGCTGATACTTTTGAAATCGGGCCTATTATCGAATTAATATGAAAATTAAGGAAGAGAAGGTTCAGCTTAGAGGAATAGCATCCACATTAGCATTAAGAGAGGATGGATTAAAACACTATGGTACTCACACGTTGAAACCACTCTAAGTAGATCCGGTCCAAGTTCTAGAACCGACTTCCCTTTCAAGAGCGTTGCGGATGTAAAGCGTCTTAGCCCGCTCGTCCACCGCTAGAACGTTCAGGCGTGTGGTTGGCTAGCTGCACGAGTATTCTCTCTAACTCTCATAGGGCAGGTCACACTTCATTCCCAACCGGTTGCAAGGAGTGTTGAATTTTTAATGTTGTAGTTTTGAGTATTACCGCCTGATGTATGATAGCGCGGTTCCTCGTATGACCTATATAATATTCCCAGAAAGAAACTTAAAGAAAAGGTATATGCTATATAACAACTTAAACTACACGAGGAAAAAATATTTCTTAAGTTTTTTACTCAAAATGTCTCAAAACTCTTTCCCATTTTATAATACACATTTATTTTTAATTACTACAGGGGTTGTCTTAACTTATATCAATGAAAAACAAAATGGTAGAAGAGATTAAATTACTTCTTTAAAATATATAGTAATAATAAACAAACTAAAAATATCATTATGAGTTGAATAACGCCATGCATTACGGAAAATAAAAATACAAGTGAAACAAATATATATATAAATCCAAGTAGAAATATGATACAATTCACCATTATTTGTAAGTGAGCATTAAATATTCAAATTTAAAAGTTTAAAGCGGCTAAATTTCACCCCTTAAAAATAAGTTTTAATTGAAATAAAATAACTGCATTACAATTAAAATTACATTTTAAACAAAAGGCTATAAATTGACTTTTCAGTGTGCCAAACTAATATATATATATATATATGCTGAACTAGTTTAAAATATATATATATATATATATGCTGAACTAGTTTAAAATAAGACAAAGTATTCAACTTAAACATTCATTTGTAGACTTACGGCTAAATCACTACTAAAAATTATATTTAATATTTTAAACAAATAAATTAGGAATAGAACCTTAGAATTTTCGAATGCTTTAAATCCTTAAAATAAAATTTAAAAAAAAATAGGATTCAAGGTCTGAAAAAAAAACTTTTTAAATTGTGGATTGAAATTTGTATTAATCCTCTAATTATTATTTTTTCATTTATTTGATGTATTTTACATGAACTTTCTGAACTGACTGATTATATCAGAACACGAGAATTTCTACGAGCGAGAGCTAAATGACCTACCAATTTTGCCAGGAAAGGTATTTTCACAAACTTTCCAGGGTTCTTTTACATGACCAAAATCAACATGAGACCAACGGCTTTACTTCCACTCCTAAGGAAGTTGTGCTACGGATTTTTTTTATCGCTCAAGGAAAATACGTCGACCTCGGCTGGGTTTGAACCCATGGACATTGGGTTCTGAGGTGACCACTCTACCATAATACCATTGAGGTCAATATAGAACTAGTAACTTTTATTGTCACTTTAGAACAACATTAATTCACGACTCTACTAAATAATTGGTTGTTGTAATAATTGCATATTTAAATTTGCCATGTTTTCTTGGGACTAGTAGGTATACCAAAGATTAAAATTCGTAAAGTAGTGGATTCGAACCAACTATAAAATAAATTAACAAAATTGCTATCATATAATTTAAACAAAACTTTTAAAATCTCATATATTTTTGTGATGTTTCAAAATGGTGTTATTCTGCTTATATTTGCTGAAAAAAATAGTTTTATTTGTAGAATAAAAACTGTTTTGTTTTTAAAATGAAAACCAGCGCAAAATTCTAGTTCACAAACTGGTTCGTAAAATATATAATCCTACTTTTGAAAATGAAATAATAATGAACGTTTATTTACTCTCCTGAATTCAACCCGCTGTTCTATACAATGTAAACACTCAACTTCCCTCTTACAAGATATTTAAAAAACCATAATCCCAGCAATTGTGTAATATTTGAATGGGTTCACCCCCCCTAAGGCATGGTAGTTTAAAAACACCACATACACCCTCCATTCCCCCCNGCCACGCATGCCTTTGTTATAAATATCAAGCTCTCATAAAAATTTCTAGAACATAAATTCGCTTTGAATTATTTAGTTTTTTTGTCCGGAGCGGAAAAAAGAGAAGGAAAAAATATAGCTAAGTGGGTAGAAAAATAATTTTTACACTAGTGGTTTTTTTAGACACATAATACATGTTTTATTTCTTGGTCCTGTTAATTATAATTTCAAAAAACATCTTAAAAGTAAATTTTATTTAAATATGTTAAAACGTGATTAGATCTTTTAGTAGTATTTAGATAGGATAGGGCATTGAGTTCAACATCGATTACATTCTACCTTATTCTTAGTGTTAGTTTGTAAGTGTTAGTGTTGATAATATATATAAAAATAACAGCTGCAAATCACATGTTTTGACGTATACTAATTTTATTTATTTTTTAGCACCGCGTCTTACTAACCGTTCGGTTATACGCTTGTACAGTACATTTTTTAAGGTGTTGAATTTATCATTTATCATTAAAATGTGTACGTTTTACAACCCGAATCCTTCAATAATTACTATGAAAACTATGTCGACATAATAAGAAAAAATGTAAAAAAGCTTCGTTGGTCGCATGGTCTAAGGCGCCGCTCTCGCAATAGACTAGACTGCCAATGACAGGGAGATCTAGGTTCGAATCTCGGTCGGGTGTACTCGGTAGATTTTCCAAAATGGTTTTACACTCTTCCTCCACACAAATGTGGTTACACTTCCTCTAAGATACAACCTTCCTAATCCCTAAAATCAATAGCGTAATTAGTACATAAGCGTTTAACCTGAACGGGTAGTAAGACGTGGTGCTAAAAAAATTAACATAACTTGTACACCAATGTTCTTACGATTGGACAACTAGAAAAAAACTACTTTCACGTATTCATACGTCAAGCCATGTGATATGCAGGTTAATTATTTATGGTTTTTATCAATATCTCTAAAGTAACACTAAAAATATTGTTTGGTTTCACTTTGTACCCTCCTGTTTGGTTTGTTTTGTTGGCAACAGTGTCCAGACTGGAAACGGGGTCCTTGTCCCACAACTTCTAAAAAGGGACATTTTCGAGAGAAAGACAGCCTCAGTCAATTTTTCGAGAACATTTCTCATGAGTACAGCACGAGAAAACTTTTCAACAACATTGCAACTAAACAAATATAGTATACTGATAAAAAGTTGGCCGAAAAAAAGTGTTTCTTTTTTAAATTATGCTTCATATGTACAGTACATGTGTACATATGTAGAACCAAAGTCCCTGCGAAAGCTCCAAACTGCTTACTTTAGAATTGCTCCTTATGCCACTTTCTCCGTAAGCTCTTCTCGGTCTGTTCAGTCCGGTAGTTCCTGATAAGTTGACAAGTTCGGTAGTTCCTTGTAAGTTGACAGTATTTTGGGAACAAAAGCTCCGTCCCAAACAGCTTTTTACTGAGAAGATTTATTTTGTGTACGTATTACATTCACCTCTCAGATAAACTAAAATGTATTTCCACTTTTCCTTGTATTTCTACCTCTTGAATTATATCACTACAAATAATACGTCCATAGATATAACATTGTATAGACCCACATCTCCCACGATTGGAGCTGTGATACTGTTATCGGCGATACCAATCGTTATTATATTTATTAAAACTGAAACTAGACAAATGGGGTCACTTATAATTAAAGATATTTCAGAGATTACTTTAAAGTTTGACTTTTGCTTTAAAGTTTGGTTCATCATAATCATAAATAAGAAAATAAAACTCTGCATATTAATAAAATGAAGCATAAATATGCTAATTCTTGTATTCATATTTATTTAAAATTAATAGCTATATAAAATTGGGTGGACCTTAAAATGTTCGTTTGAAAATGAATAAATATCACAGGTTTTTTTATTAATGGATCTAACGGTTTGGGTTGAGGGGAGTATTTATGTGAAATACTTACACACTAGTTTGGCTTGATATGGGAAAAATCAAAGGGTATCAAAGGGGTATAACTCCTAACCTCTCCCACAACGGTCATTCTATGTCACGGCAATAAGATGTATTAGTTTACGTAATAATAAAACTATTTATAGACACCCGTTCACACAATTTCAAAATGGGGACCGGAAAAAATATACTTTTTAGTAGATTACGGTGGGTAGGACATGCAGATCAAATGGGAGATTCTAGAACCTTGTTCAGGGTACTGACTGGCAAACCCATTGGGAGGAGATCATTGGGAAGACCTATATGCAGATGGGAGGATAACATTAGAATGGACCTGAAAGAGATAGGGTGTAGTGAGGTGGACTGGATAGAACTAGCTCAAGATAGGGATAGGGTGGAATGAGGGGGACTGGATAGAACTAGCTCAAGATAGGGATAGGGTGGAATGAGGGGAACTGGATAGAACTAGCTCAAGATAGGGATAGGGTGTAATGAGGTGGACTGGGTAGAACTAGCTCAAGATAGGGGTAGGGTGTAATGAGGTGGACTGGGTAGAACTAGCTCAAGATAGGGATAGGATGTAATGAAGTGGACTGGATAGAACTAGCTCAAGCAAAGGATAGTAACGAGTCTTCTAGTTTATTTTTCAATGTAGATCCCACTGCACCACTATAATGTGTAAAATTACGAATCAACCTTTATAAATAACTTAGATTTAAATAAACACAACCAAGAGGGAGAACTTTTAGATTATTAATTTCTTAGCACCACATCTTACTAACCGTTCGGGTTGTACGCCTATATACTGATTACACTGGTGTGTTAGGGATTAGGAAGGCTTAATTTATAGGAAATGCACTTGCGTGGAGGGAGAGTGGAAAACCATTTAAGGAAAAACCACCCTCACTACACCCGACTGGGATCGAGCCCCAATCTCCCCATCTTCGGCAGTCTAGTACAACACGAAAGTAGCGCGTTAGACCACGCGGCCACTGAAGCACGTTTTTATATATTAATCAACATTCTCTTTGATAAACAAAAGAGAATTTTGATTAATATATTATATAAAAGCTAATGTTGATTATTTTATTTAAAAAATCTCCCTCTTTGTCTTGTTTATTTAGATTGTATCCAAAACACTAATATACAGCGCATTGAGCCTAAAGCGTAAATACTAATTAATGAATGTAATTTTTATTCCTAGCCTTCCTCAAAAACTCCCCTTTTCTTCAAACGTAACAGATAATAACCTTGTGTTGAGGAAAAGACACAAAATAAACAACTTGGTGTTAGTAAAAGAATGACGTCACGGGTTTCACGCACTTTCCCTGTAAACTGTCCGACAGTCATCTCGTATCCCTGTCCACTGGAGGCCGTCCAACTCTCTGGGTCTCTAGTCCGTCCTGTCGCCAAGTTGGTCACAGGTAACAAATGGTTGACGCGCTGCACCGGTGACAGTTGGCAGCCCTCACTGAATCCGACACACGTGGACAGGGATAGAGAGATTCCACTCAAATATCTCGGGGCACAATTTGATGTCAAGTAAAAGATTGTCAACAAAGTTGGGAAATATATACTCTGTCCGCTGAACGAAGACGACACAGGTTCTTCCGCTTGAGGACCGGCTACACGGAGCCGCACCGCACCGGCGCGGACGAATCGTCGAGAGAGCATTGCTCCGGACCGTGTAGCCACTTACCACCGGAAATAAAATGTTCGGGAGCTTCCGAACGGTATTTCTTTCACAGCCGTGTCACGTGTGACGCTGTAGTCATTGTTTCCAACATTACGTACAAGATAAACAATATTATATACGACAACTTATTGAACAACAAACATTCTTCTTCTTAATTATTAGCTAACTTAAAAGTTTATTCTTCGTAATTAATAGCTAACTTAATTTTATGAAGATAGGTGAAAACCTATGCAAGTAAAAATAAAAGTACAAACTTATTTTGTAATAGAACTTAGTCTATAAAAAACATAAAAATGGTTAGAAATTGCGGTGCGGTGCGGGTCGGCTCCGTGTAGCTATACCTTTAGTGGGTGAAGTAACATTTATTTTGTAATCATTTAGTTCAACATTAAGTTTATTAATGACATACCGTTAAATCCAAGCCACGTGGGCCAAGGGTGATTAAAAAAAATATTTCTATATACTTCCTCGTAAAGTTGGGATTTAACGCCTTTAAATTTTACCTTCTTCATCCTTAGCCAATTAACGTAATTAAAATGTGTATAACACTGATGGTAATTAAGACGTGGTAGAGAAAGTATATAGGAATAAGTAAGTAAACTTAAGAGTAAGTGCATACTTTATAGAGTGGGGAGAGTATGGGAAAACTGTAGTGAAAGTTTCCCTATGAAAAACCACCGGTTGTACCCGGCCAGTATTCGAACTCTTATTTTCTCGTCAGTGTCGACAAAGTGCGACGCAAGCTATTGCTAGATTTAATTTTTTAATTTTAGCACCGCGTCTTACTACCCGTTCGGGTTATACGCTTAAGAACTAATTACACTAATGGATTAGGAATTGGGAGGGTTGAATTTATAAGAAGTGAACCCGCATTTGCGTGGAGGGAGAGTGGAAAACCATTTAGGAAAAACCACCCCCAGTTCACCCGACCGAGATTCGAACCTCGATCTCCCCGTCCTCGGCAGTTGAGCTCAACACGACTAGCGCGTTAGCCAACTACGCCACCGAGGCGGGTCTATTGCTAGAGGCGGCACATCCCGTGACTACAGAATATAAACAAGCACTCTCGCAGAGTGATTCTGTGTGACTTGGGCATTTGTTGCAAGAGGAAACCTTTGAGGAGATATTTCATAAAGGAGCTGTAAAACAAAAGATGAAACATAACCAAACTCCGTACTACAAGTAGAACTTACTCCTACAGTAAGTAGGGCCCAGTTATGTTCTGCGTTTTCCAGCCATACAAGTAATGTTATATATGTTCGAGTATGATTATAACAAGATAATAAGCTATACACTGGCAGTAGTCATTAGCATACACGGCTCTCAACCATAAGTGCACCCGGCAACGTACTTACTCGTTGTGAATTCTTCAACTATAAAACATAGCTCGCAACTACATAACTTTTCTGGAGCATTATAACTGTTATGGTTGAAGAGTAGGTAGAGTATAACATTTATGGCTGGAGGGTAGGCCCATTATAACTGTTATGGTTGAAGGACCATTATAACTGTTATGGTTGAAGAGTAGGTAGAGTATAACATTTATGGCTGGAGGGTAGGCCCATTATAACTGTTATGGTTGAAGAGTAGGTAGAATATAACATTTCTGGCTGGAGGGTAGGCCCATTATAACTGTTATGGTTGAAGAGTAGGTAGAGTATAACATTTATGGCTGGGGGTAGGCCCATTATAACTGTTATGGTTGAAGAGTAGGTAGAGTATAACATTTATGGCTGGGGGTAGGCACATTAAAACTATTTTGGTTGAATGGTAGGTCCAGTCTAGCTACTATGGTTGGATACTAGTCGAACGAAAGAGCTACAGATATCAATACGTGTTCTTACGGTAACCCTGGGTCTGATTCATTCTCACATTGCCCCCTAAACACACACGGGAATTCTTGATCATATTAGTCTCGGAACCAATCATAGTTGGCTCTCCCTTGATATCCTCTGGTGTGATTAAAACCTTGGCCCTTAAACCGGAGTATTAGTTCCAGCTGTAATTAGGACCTAGGGCCGTCTGACCTATTGCCTTTATAGTGTGTTCATGGGAATGTCAGTTGAGACCAATCAGAACACAAGTGTCTCGGGTTGGCTTTATCTCGGGTATATGATGTGCTGATAGCATTGGAAATGTAAGAGCCTAGGTACAGTTAAAATCAATGTAAAGCAAGATAATTGCCTTTTTTTTAGCCTTAAAAATACAGTTTAATGGATACACATATTCAGTAATATTTTAAAAAAAGAAGCGCTGGAATTAAATGTGTCCTGTCCTATTTCCATAAAACTGCCGTCAACAATAATTGTTCAATCCTTTATTAAAGTTTAACTTATACTAAAGATTTTGTTGTTAAATGTTTTAATTAGATATTTTTTATAAATTAACAAACCAGCCGCATCGGTGTACACGTGGTCTAAAAGTCAAGCTCGTTTAGTCGGGTTTGCTGGTAATGAGAGGCTGGGGTTCTAAACCCGGGTGGGTGCATTGAAGGTGTTTTTTTTCCCCGACATTATTTTCCGCTCCCCTTCGAAAAAATTCGTGTCTATTTTAAAAAGCTTATACATTCCTCGTCCCTATCATTATTATTATTATTATTATTATTAGCTCCGCGTCTTACTACCCGTTCGGGTTATACGCACTTACGCTAATGTGTAATGGTAGGGTGATTGTGAGATGAAATGGAGGACCTACAGTTTAACGTGGAATCCGAACCACGGTGGAGGCCTGGCATTCCTCACATTCACAAGTTGTGATTAATACACGTCTTGTC
>CABFWO010002194.1:0-62078 GCA_902155825.1 Timema genevievae
TGTTGGCGTAGTGATATTTTAGGAACTATTTTCTAGTTACTTTTTGAGCTGTCATCCAAGTAAACTTAGGTCGTGAATGGCGTATATTTGAAAGAACAAAACATGTATTAACTAAACTATTATGTTCTTAGTTTCTCGGTTGTGGCAACAAGAAATATTGTAGTACATGAAACAATAAATTAAAAAGTATACTATCCACACTTTTACCGGTCTCCTCTTATAACTGCCTACCAACATAAAAAAGCTTATATATATATTTTTATAACTTAGAGAAGGAGCCATACAAAATATTTAGCTTCACAATAAAAGTTTTTATTTTTTAAACACATGCTCATGAACACAACCAAACACGGTTTGCATTACGTTATCAACACCCTTATTCCGACTGATTCACAATATTAATTTATGAAGATAATGAAATATTTTACAAGCTTTCGTTTGTAAATCATTTTTAAGTGAACCACAGAGGCCGCTTATACAAACAAGTAACATCCAAACGGTTATGTTCATAAGTTCATGTTTCAATATTGTAAAAACTGTTACTAATTTAAAACAAATTATTTGTTTTTGTCAAAAGTAACAACAACTCAACATATGGTACTTATTTAAGATCATATGGGTTGATGTAAGACCAATCAGTTTTGGTAGACTACACAAGAGTTGATATGTTAGCTTTTGATAGCGGTCAGTTTACCACCACTCCAGTGGTGGATAGACTTTATGTACCGACCTTGATATCTGGAAATATCGTTTCATTGGAGAGATTGTCATCGAACACAATCCCAGCAAGTACCAGCTTCATGGCCCCAACGGTCTGCGTGAGTCCTTGGATTAGAGTAGACTCGTTCGGTGCCGCAATAACTGTGTAGAACAAAACAAGTGTTGAAGAAATGTTTTCATATTCGTAGCTACACGTTCGTTTCTGGGCTACAACAGATTGGAGCTTTCTAGTTCTATTGGCCTGATATTACGCTTGAAGGATCTTATTTTGTTGCAGCCAGTCGGTATTAATCTCCTCTGGTGGAGAAAGCTCAACATTAAACCTTTGAGTGAACTTCGCCACGAAAGGACACTTATGTAAAATAAAACCCCAGTAATCCTTCGACACTCACTTCGGTGGCCGTAAGGACTAAGGCGCTACTCACACAGTAGACTAGACTGCCTCTGACAGGGATATCGAGGTTCGAATCTCGGTCGGGTGTACTGAGGGTGGTTTTTCCGAAATGGTTTTCCACTCTCCTTCCATACAAATGCGCGTACATTTCCTCTGATATATAACCTTTCTAATCCCTAAACTATCATTGTGTACATTAGCTGAGTCTGTGATGGACGTGTGTAGTCGTCGGTTACATATAAACGACCAATAGTATCGCGAGCTATCTGATACCACACTCATCTGTGACTCTGTAAGTCTGTTATACTGGCAAGTATATAATACAAGATTGTGTCATTTTTCAACTAATTTAAATAATGAATTTAAATGTGATACCATCCATACGGACATATCTGTAAATACATTGATACGCGACCCATGTGTTGATATTCATTGAAAAGCCATATTTTGAAGTCCCCGTGATGTATTGTCTAAATGTAAAGATGTCTAGAAGCTCAGAATTGTTCAAATAATCCATATTACATTGAAGCCCTGTGAGAGGCCTAGATGCCCCCCCTTCACCCCTGCACATGATAGTGATGTTAATTAATTACAAAATGATGATTCTGTAAGAGCTAAAGTGTACAGTGGAACCTAACTAATTCGAACTTCCGTAATTCGAAATTGTATTTAATTAGAATTTTTCGCCCAGTCCCGTGAATTTTGTATTAAAACAATGTTAAAAAAAATCGTGGAAAATTCGAATTTTGTTTTGGTTAGTTCGAACTTTTCGTAAGTTGTAATGTACTGTGCAGTATTGTTTTCCTACTTCTAGTTGCGGTGCCGTGTTGTTCTATTTTTGTAAACAGGCGAGGCGACGTTGGAATGCGATCAGTACCCTTCTTCCCGCCCCTCCCCTTCCCCACTCAGCCATACGTTTTTGTTTACACGTACAGTTCTGTACGCCGTTAGTCAAGGTCGAACCTCTCGAGCGGTTATGTGCGCTGTTCTTAGTGATTCGGTCGTAGCGATATTCTTGTGACGTGCGATTTTATTTTGTTTTGTTGTTTAGTTTTAGTTTTGTTTAGTACATACTGTACAGTAGTGTGTGTGTGTGTATCGTGGTGTCACTGTCCAAGCCACAGTCCTATAAATCATTAACTTTGGCAGAAAAAGTAGCGGTGATAAAAGAAGTGGAAACTTGTTTAATTAGAATTTTTGAATAGTTCAAATTTTTACCCTGGTCCCTTCTAGTTCAAATTATCCAGGTTCCGCTGTAGTAATAAAGTAAATAAATGTATTTAGGAGAGGATTTCTAAACATGAGATTATGTCATAGCCGCATTGTTAAGTGTTCGATTGCAAAACCTTTAGTCAGAACATGTCTCAAGCACTAGGGTAAAACGATTCAGTAAATATAGGTCGAGAAGGAGGAGGGGTCTCTCTTTTCTGTTAGGTCGTGTGGCGCATTTGTGTTTTGGACCATGGGGCCCACCCACGGTCGGTGACATGCGTCCATGACGTATAGTACTTCGGGCTAGCAATGACTCTATGTTAGACTCACGGGTTCAAGTCTCGGTGACGGCAATTGCCTTGTATTTCCTTGTATGGACTTGTGTGTGAACCTCTGTTGAGGAACGGTTACGTGGTTAGGGCCGTACCCAGTAATGGCAAACCAACGGAATCAAAATCCAACTCGACGACGAGAATCCTGCATTTCTGTTCATCGAACTTTGTACTTTAAACATCACACGTAGCTTTTTAAAATAAACACCTTGTTTACAAAATCTACCAACGCCTCCGCCCTTCCACACTTACCCCTACACAGACCAAGGACAGTTACATATGGTATCAGAAGCCCCTCGACTGTTACAGTTCCACGATACAGTTTCTACTTCTTCACAAGGCCGGCGCTACAGGTTTTGCTCACCTGTACAAATGTCGATTGGCCACCTTTCTTCTTCTCCATATTACACACTCTAAATTTTCTCCATCTCCTTGCATTAAAATTTAAAAAAACAGCCTTACAACTTAAGGTGGGGCCGTAGGGTACCTGAGAAAAGCGCAGTGTTTTGGCAATTTTTATATCAATAAATTTTACTGGTCAAAATATATAAAACATTGCTCCAGTAGAAACACAGTTTAATTTTCTTCACATGGTGATATCAACAGTTGTTGAATATCTATCATGAGCATAGCGGCATTAGATGACAAACTTCTCAAATGAAGAGAAAAAGCTGTCAATAAATTTCAGGACACCTTGACAGATATTCAACAACTGTTGATATCACCATGTTAAGAAAATTAAACTATATGTTTCTACTGGAAAAATATATATTAATTATTATTGTGTCCAAAAAAAGTTTTGCTTTAAAAACTGCAAAAAAAACACTGACCTTTTCTCAGGTACCCTCCACACCCACCTTAAACACTCTGGACGATGCATTGAGCTGTGTATAAAGCTAGGTAAGATCGAGTGAAACTAGATACAGTTACATGAGGTGCAGGCGTGCGACGATAGATCATTAGACTGAAAGACAAAGGGCGTGGCACGGGGCTTTACAAGGTTTCTGGGAAACCCAATAAACAGGGGGGGGGGGCTAAGCCCTGTTTCATTACAACTGTGATGTGGTTTCCCGAATTATTGCAGTTCTGTTCGAACAATTCTTTTTCGATGGTACCCATTTCTGTTTCCGCCCTCCGCCCCCCACACCCTAGAACCTGCCACCCTTTGTTGATGCACTTGGTCCCCCTCAGGTTGCGTCGGTCACCTGCAGTGAGAAAGTCATCTACCCGTTACTTTATGACGTATACAGAGGTTGGACGAACTAATTTAAACACCAGGAAAATAGGATACATTTATTTTTATTTTGGTCCATAATATATTTGCCTTTAATACAGGTTCGATCTTTTCGGAATATATTCTAAGGATGGGACCTTTGAATCTTTAAGAATATTCAATGATGTGAGACTCAAATCCTATATATAAAAAAAAAGTTATTTCTTGTTTGAATTGGAAGAATGTACAACATTCCTCTGGAGACCATTCAAAAGTTATATGAATCAATTCTAAGAAGGATCGAATCTGTGTTAAACTTAAATGGTAAATTAAAAAGAATTGTAGCCTATGTCCCTGGCCTTCACATTATTTTGTCCAACTCCTGTACATCTCTCTAGAGTTTCCATTCTTTCAATATTTTATTTAAACAGATCTCTCAAAGGATCTTTGGTCACTCACGTTGCATATCCAATCTTTCAGCTGTTTTTTTCATGATGCTCTGTGTCAACGAGTTGGATGGAGAATACGCGATCCTGTGGGACAATGATATTAGTGGTTTATTAAATGACATCCATCTACAATCCTTTTAATCAATTTAATAGCCAGGTGACCTGGCGGTCTAGGGGTAAAGTGTCGGACCTCTGTGCTGGGGGTCCGGGGCTCAATCCTAGGTCCCGGCACAGATTTATCTCACCCGTGGTTCGGATTCCATGTTAAACTGTGGTCCTTCATTTCATCTCCCAATCACCCTAACATTACACATTAGTGTAAGTGCGTATAACCCGAACGGGTAGTAAGACGTGGTGCTAATACTACTACTACTACTAATAATATTTTAATAGCTCAGATTTTATATTTGTCAGTTACGGTTTAAGCTTCATTTAAATACCATATTATTTTTAATTAATAAAATGACACCTGGACACGGGAATCAAACCGGGGACCTTTGGCTTAATACGCCATTGCTCTAACCACTGGGCTATCCAGGAATCGTCCCGTGCCCAGGGTCATTCTTCACTCATATTTTAAGGCAGAGTCTGAAATGGACGTGTGGAAATCGTTGGCTGAAAATGTGTAATCAATTAAGATCACGAGCTATCAGATGACGCAGCCACCTTTAACTTGGTAGTTGGCTTTTTTTTTTGCTGCCAATATAAAAATTATTACAATAATTGTATGAATGCTTATATGATATTGGATGTGGATATAACCGTAACTATAAAATATAATAGCTCAGCTATTTAATCCATCAGTATATGTACATTCGTACAATTGTAGTTGTAGGAAATTATCGTCTGTTTTTTCTACAAGAAGCAACGGCACTTCCATTAAAAAAACTGTAAGCAAACATGATATCAACATATTCATCATGTGTAGAGATGTGTGACATTCTTAACAACAGTTCTATCACCAATCAGCTTCAGGTTATAGCTTCTTCTTAGTCACAGCTGATACGGAGAGCTGTGCGCTAGTCATCTAATTAAAGATAGCTGCGCTAGCATCAAAGCTATACGCACCAGATTCAAACAGGCTGAATCTCCGTCGTCATTGAGAATCGGACACATGTTTATTAAGAACTTTTTTACTCAGAGCAAACAATAGTACAATATCCCAAAATATTTGCTATTCCTCCTGTAACACCCTGTATATATGAAAGGCATGGACGGAAAACTAGACCAGACTATCTTGACGAATTTTCCCACAGACGTGACTACGTGCTGCACGTACTAATACACTAGAGTCGCAATTAACCGGCCTTCGCTTATGCAGCCCTTCGTATTATCCGGCCCGGTTCTCGGTGTTAACAAGTGCAATTTAAAACAAACAAACAAAAAACTGGTATATATCGACTATAAAACATTTACTGAATTTATAATGTAATCCATTTGACGCTCTATTTTCACTTGTTCTTGCTTTGTAGCCAATGTTCCATTTCCAAAATAAGCTACTGTATGGTAAATATCTTAAAAATCTCTTTCTCCTTTAATTTTTACTCTTCCTCCTACAATTGCTGTATTCTTATTTTACATCGCAATCAAAAAATGGGCAGATTCTATTAAAACAAAGTTAAATGTTATGGGAAAATTTAAAAAACTTTGTAAAACCCACACTTAAAATTATTTACACTTGGATTCCGTATTATGGGGCCCGGAATGCCGCCACTTCAGGCCGGATAGTCGCGACTCTATGTAACTAGAAAGTATTTCCGGTGACGTCATGACTCACAAGCCACCGACAGAAGAGTTGGCCAAGAGCTCGAGGACTGTCCCACTCGTGTTCCCCGGCGAGAAGGGCTGGTAGATAGTGGGATCAGGGTACGTCTCTGGATCCGACAGGCTTCGAACCAGGACTAACATCACCGAGAACACCACAGGGGCAAGTATCTCCACCAGGGTCTGCACTGGGTGCCTCTTCTGCAGTACCCAGTTCTTCCACATGAGCAGCCGGAACTTGGTCCAAGGACCCGTCATCGTGGTGGGGTTCTGGGGGGTGAGGTTGGAGAGGTATTGCGGGGTGAGGTCAGAGAGGCGTCGGGGGTTGGCCTCAAAGGGCGGAGGGGTGGGAGAGGTCACTTGGTACTTGGAACGCTTCAGTTTGCCGTAGATCTGAAACAACAAAATACACTGAAACATTTATTTATTCTATTTTTTTAAAATACTGCGTCTTACCATCCATTTGGGCTATATGCATACTCGCTAATTACATTAATATGTTTGGGATAAGGAAGGTTGAATCTAGAGGAAGTGTACCCAAATTTGCGCGGAGGGAGAGTGGTAAACCATTTTTGAAATACCCCTTTCAATAATTCCCGGCTAGGCCATTATTCACATTTAGTCCCCTAGTTAAATATCGTGCAAAAAGATTTCACGAAGATATTTTATTTATACGTTTTGCCGGACACTTCAACCTTTGCCAGGGGGTCGAGGGGGCTCCCTCCCCCCTACCATTACGCCTCTGTGTGTTTTATACAAACCATTTGTTGAAAAAGACTTTATTTTTGTTGGTTGCGTTACCTATTCCAAAAACAAAAGGATGAAAATAATAGCCTTGTATTCTTAGCTACACTATTTATTTCATGATAGTTTCCGTCATTATTTCACTGCAAGTTTATCTATTGAATTAATTACTTTTTGATCAGGTTTGAAAAAAAAATTAAATATCTTCATTTATTCTGTCGAAGCTGAGATGTAACATCTTTTCTTACACATAACCATGATTAAAAATTAATTAATATGTTATATGTAGGAATTAACTTAATGAACGAAAAATATTAATAAAATAAAGCTTTAAAGCAAAACAATCTGAAAACTCCATACACTAACTCACTCACGATCTTTATTATCTGATAAATTAATATAAAAGGTGACCTGGTGGTCTAGGGGTAAGGTGTCAGACTTCTGTGCTGGAGGTCCGGGGTTCAATCCTCGGTCCCGGCACAGATTTATCTGATTGCCAAACCCTTCCTTCACCTCTGACAAGACGTGTATTAATCACAACTTGTGAATGTGTGGAATGCCAGGCCTCCACCGTAGTTCGGATCCCACGTTAAGCTGTAGGTTCTCCATTTCATCTCACAACCACCCTGCCATTACAAATTAGCTTAGGTGCGTATAACCCGAACGGGTAGTAAGACGTGGTGCTAGTAATAATAATAATAATAATAATAATAATAATAATACAGCATTTGAAAGTCTAAGATGAGTTCTACACGAGCATAGCGAATATTCATCTTGGAACATTATTTTAAGGCCAACTCGTACATGAAATGCCAACAATTTTTTGTGCGTAGTTTTCCAGAATCACGCATTCCGAATAAATCAACAGTATGACGAATTGATGGTACAAAGTATAGGTTTTTTCTTTGGGTTGCATGACTTTGAGATCACTCTGTATATATACTCGCTCTGCTCGTTGGGAGCTCCAACCCCAAACCCCTAGTGTGTTTTCTTTGCATGTGGATGTAAACTAATTTAATTCCGTTTTTTGATAGGTCTTACCATTTAGCCACAAGAGACCTCCAAAGAAAGGTTCGCACCGACTTTAAAGTTGTTCCGCCATTTTGAATTTTTTTTCGAGGTTAAAATATTTTTTTTTAACTTTTTGTAATTTTCCCGTCGGTTACAGGCTAGAAGCTATAAGTTTGCCAAATTTCAAGTTTCTAGCTCATCTGGAAGTGGGTAAACATTAATGTCAGTGAGTAAGTGTGTGAGTGAGTCAGCCATGTGGCTTTATATTAGTATAATAATATACATATATCATATTTGACCGTGAGATATGCAGTATATAGATCGGTCCTCTGTGTGTGTAGACGTTTAGCCGCTTTGTGAGAACAGAACGTTGTCCAGGATATACCTTGGAGGTTGTCTACACGTTCTACCTTCAATGAGATGATGTTATGATAGTGATTATAAAGGTGTGGAGCCAGTGGAAACATTTTAAACCTAATTTAAGCCTAACTAACCAGACCATGATAATAAAAGCAACAGTTCCCCTTACAGGAAAAAATACCTATGATACTACCCGACATCAAACCCGGTACCTCTAGATGAATTTCCAGGTGCGCTGAGCACTAGACCAAGAGGGCGGTCATTGTTTGACGCTACCCGTCTACAAGTTATATTTACTCCCCTATTTTTAAATGACTTGCATATCCGCACTTTACGACACTCTAGATAACTTTTTTTTAGTCAGACCGACGTTGGTGATTAAATTGAATCGTGGAGAAGACTTTATATAACTTTCCAATGGGGATAATCTTATATTCTCTTATCATAGCTTAATGTCAACGATTATTGTAATCTCATCCTCTTTATCTTGAGAATCAAACCTTACCTCGCTAATATTCCTGTGAAGTTAGGTCTAAAGAGCTTCGCAGAGAAGCTGATAGTAATTGTCTGGAATGCCTCAAGGCTGATTTATTATGTAGTAAGATTCACTCGATAAACATTTGCTTGGAACCAGCTTCACCACAAGGTCGAGTGGTTAGTGGGACTGACTACAGCTCTACAGGACCCTGGTTCCATACTGTATGTCTTTATGAGTGAGTGGTCAGGGACACTAACTGCATCTCTAATAGGACCCTGTTTCCATACTCTATGTCTTTATGACTGAGTGGTCAGGGACACTAAACTGCATCTCTAATAGGACCCCGGTTCCATACTTTATGTCCTTATGACTGAGTAGTCAGGGACACTAACTGCATCTCTAATAGGACCCTGGTTCCATACTTTATGTCCTTATGACTGAGTAGTCAGGGACACTAACTGCATCTCTAATAGGACCCTGGTTCCATACTTTATGTCCTTATGACTGAGTAGTCAGGGACACTAACTGCATCTCTAATAGGACCCTGGTTCCATACTTTATGTCCTTATGACTGAGTAGTCAGGGAGACTAGCTACAGCTCTACAATACCATAGCTCTATACTGTATGTCCTTATGACTGAGTGGTCAGGGAGACTGTCTACAGTTCTAGAGGACCCTGGCTCCAGTAGCGAAGAATGCTAATATCCAGTTATATCACTAGCAACAGTATCAAACGATGGATACTATATATTTTTGAAGCATAAGATAGGGAATTCGTACAAATGGAATCAACCCTAATCTCACCCTTGTCAATTTACGAATCGAACGCGTCACAAGCTTTTCCACAAACTAGAATGGATAAAAAATCTGTTTGCTTACAAGGGACTGCACATGCGCGATATTGTGCAACGCCCATTGAGAGAGCGGAAAAGAATGATGTGCGCTACCAGTCCGTATCGTGGCAACGTTATGCCACTAAATGTGTGACTGAACCACGGAGCTAAATGAAGCCATTTCCTTCACTGCTGGGCGTTACTTTGTGACCAGGGTAGGTATGGTGGGGTATGGAGAGGGGTTGGCCCAATCTCCAATATTAGCTATTTACGTATTTCTATTTTTATTTATTTCTCTCTACAAACTTGATTTACTTTTGAATGAACATTTGGAGCATCTCTTAGATTATTTTTCTGTCAAAATTGATAACATTTTATAATATTGTTACTAACGTTATTTCATAGGTATTGTTAGTATCTATTAAAAGTGACAAATGCATATAACATGACTTGACATATGAATACATGAAAGTAGATCATACATTCGTATATGGCATTAATAACTTGAATGTTAATTGCCGCACTTACGAAAGTACGCCACCTATCTCTCTATATTGAGCTATTTCTATCCAGTCCACCTCATTACACCCTCTCCCTATCTTCAGCTAGTTCTATCCGTAACGATCTGTTTGCAATGATGAACTCATATGAGCCACTGCACAGATATGATGAGCAATCGTCCTCTTTGGGGTCACTCATAACCCACGTAACGTTTTTTTTCTTACCTTTTTTTTTCACCCTTCCTCCCCATTGTAACTCCAGATAGACATTAGAATTCCCCCATGTAGCACTATGTAGACATTAGAACTTCCCCAATGTAACTCCATCTAGACATTAGAATTCCCCCATGTAACATCATGTAGACATTAGAACTACCCCAATGTAACTCCAGCTAGACATTAGAATTCCCCCATGTAACACTATGTAGACATTAGAACTACCCCAATGTAACTCCATCTAGACATTAGAATTCCCTCATGTAACACCATGTAGACATTAGAACTACCCCAATGTAACTCTATCTAGACATTAGAATTCCCCATGTAACACTATGTAGACATTAGAACTACCCCAATGTAACTCCATTAGATATTAGAATTCCCTCATGTAACACCATGTAGACATTAGAACTACCCAAATATAACTCCATCTAGACATTAGAATTCCCCCATGTAACACCATGTAAACATTAGAACTACCCCAATGCAACTCCATCTAGACATTAGAATTCCCCCATGTAAAACCATGTAGACCAATGGTTCTGAAACTTTTTTAAGTTCTACCCCTTGGTCATGACTAAAAGTTTAATGTACCCCCAAGATAAAAAATTTCCAAATGACAGGTTTAAAAAAAAGACCACATGGTAAATTATTGATCTATTTAATCTATTGGGAAAAATATCTGTAATTAAAATATCTCAAATGTGACAAAGCTATTTAAAGAGAATCCTACTGTTAGCCCCTTAACATTATCTCTTATTGAGAATCGTTATGATCAGTTAAAAAAAACATATTTTTATTGTAAAAAGTCTGTAGAAAAGTGTTATACATTCTATTCCTAAATTCGTTTAAAAATAAAGAAAAAAATTCAATATAAACACAATTTTTTTAAACCAACATTTTTCTTTGTAATTCTGGAGATGATATATTTATTATGAATCCCAAAGTTTTTAAGTGAGAGGAGTGTGGCTGCATGGCTTGGAACATCTTTTTGATGTCTGGTTGTACAGTTGAAACTTTCAAGCGGAAGTCCAGATCCAAGTTTAGCCTATTGCGGTACTTATTTTTAGGTCCACCGTGTTGTTGATAAATGCATCATAAACTGATAATGTAGAAGGTGTCAAGTAGAGGGTTGAAAATTCTCATAAATCGGTCTCCAGCCGAGCAAATACGGGAAAACGAGGGTTGGAAATAACCAGATAACGGTAACTTCCAATAATTATGGTTTTCCATAAGTCCCTTGTTATTTTGCCAATTTTCCCTTGAGAGCTGCTCGCGTACCCCCTGAAAGGTGCCCGCGTACCCCAGTTTGAGAACCGCTCATGTAGACATTAGAGATCCCCCTTGTAACATCATGTAGCAACGTTACGAGGTTTATTATGGATTACCCATTTTATATAATTACTCGCTTTGCTCGTTGGGGGTTCCACCCCCCAAACCCCCAGTGAGTTTTCTTTGCAAGTGGATGTAAACTAATGTAATTCCAGCGTTGTTTTGAAATTTAAAAAATGTGTGGAAAATGTGCAAAATTTACCAAAAATCAAAAATTCTAGCTTTATCTGAGGTATAACCGATGGAGATACGACAAAAAGCAATAGGACCAAACTTGTGGATCTCGCCAAATCCGTAGCTGCTGGTACAATCAGTTTTTTGATAGGTCTTACCGTTTAGCCACAAGAGACCTCCAAAGAAAGGTCCGCACAGACTTTAAAGTTGCTCCGCCATTTTGAATTTATTTCGGGGGTTAAAATTTATTTTTTTTTTATTTTTTTGTGCATTTTCCCGTCGGTTACAGGATAGAAGCTATAAGTTTGCCAAATTTCAAGTTTCCAGCTCATCTGGAAGTGGGTAAACATTAATGTCAGTGAGTGAGTCAGCCATGTGGCTTTATAGTAGTATAATATGGTTTCGTTATGCCTGTCTACGAGGCTGATTGTTCAGGGAGACCTATTAAAGGCTCTAGAAGACTCTGGTGTCATCCTATATTTCCTTGCGGTCATATTGTTAGTGAAACTATCCTTACCATTTCATGTAGTCTGTATAGAGCTACAACCCATTTCCTTTGTCAGAGTCAGTCACACTAGCCACACGACCAGTCCCGGTGCTATTAGTACTAACTAATGACTTACCTTGATATATTCTGTTGTAAACGCACCTGTTGATTACCCTCGTTCACCTGCGTCTGACCTATCTACTAATAACTAAATAACAAACTGGCAGCCAGGCCAATGCTAACAAGTTTTTCGTTGCCCGAGATAAAACGACTTTATTTTATTTCTTATCAGTCTATGACGTAATTAGTTCACCCTGATAACCATGTCACCATCAAATAATATTTGCAACAAAGTGATTAACAGCCTGGGCTACTATCAGATAAAATATCATCACTACAGATAAAATGTTGAGGTTTCATCGAAACACATTTCCCGGAACAGAAACATGTTACATGTTACATAAAATCATGAAGGGATGAGGATGTTGGGCGGGAGGGATGATTTATTTTCTCGCCGACTGGCCACGTATTTATACTCATGCGGTGGGAAAGAAATAAGGAGTGATTTATAGAAAAAATATAAACATTTTTGCAGACAGAAAGTAGGGAACAATTTTTTTTATAAATAAACCTCCTCAGTTAAACCGACCGGGATTCGTGCCACTACCTCCCCATCGCAAGATATCTAGACCTGATGAGACGGGCTAATGGCGCACCGAAAGGGGAAAATAGGGTAGTTGCCTCCCCCCTCTCCAAGACGTCAAATTAATTTTTTTTAAATTGCTAGCTTAGGAGCATACCAAATGGCTTCTAGAGCATCAAATTAAAAAAAACACAGAGTAAGGCTACTTTAAATAGCTTACAGAGGAAATAAATTTTAAAAAAATAATTCGGGAAAAGGACTACTCCGAAAAGCTTCTAGAATTATATACATTTTTTAAATTTTCGAAGGAGAGAACCCTCCAAATATCTTCTATGTGGATCAATTTTTCTTGCAACATTTTCCTGGAAAGTATCCTTGGACTCCCCTTTGGGCTGGGGGGCAAAGCTCTTTATTTTTTATAACTGCTCTCTCCCCTACACAAATAGGGTTCCGCCAAACCTGCTTTGTCTCTTGGAGTAAAACACTAAAAGTGTCCCAGTTTGTACAGGAAATATTTTGGTGAGAAAATGATTATACACGCTAAAAGTGTCACAAAAGTTAAAAATTGTAAAATAATACTTGGAAAATAGCTTTGATACATTGTATCTAAACTAAGATCAATTACATTATTGAAATTGCCGCCCTTAGTTACCTTAACAATAGTTTAAATATCATCTAGAGGCATTTAATAGTCATAAATTGTCTTCGCCTTCAGTGGTTATGGAGCTGTGCCCCCTGAATCCCCCTGAATTTTCCGAAACCTAATTCTGGCCACAGCCTTGATTGTTTGCCCCCCTCTCCCCGTCTTAAAAGAAAATGTCCGGGAGTGCCACTGTAATGGGCGTGCTGTATTTGTCCACAGATGTGCCTGAAATGTAGGTGTCCCAACAAATGGTACCAGCAACATTTCATACCACCCTACCTGAAAAGGGTCTACTAATGACTTCAAAATATTTACGATGCGACAAACGGTACAAGTCCTATCTGTTTAACCTAAAAAAAAGAGCTAATATGTTAAAGCAAGGTTCATTACTGGATAGAAGATAGCTGTGAGAACGTCAAAATTTCAGTTAGTGTAAGTTAAATAGTTAGGTTAGATAAGGTTAAGCTAGGTTAGGTCAGGTTAGGTTAGGCCAGGTTAGGTTAGACAAGGTTAGGTAAAGTTAGGTTAGGTTGGGCCATGTTAAGTTAGGTTAGGTTAGGTTGGGCCATGTTAAGTTAGGTTAGGTTAGGTTTCAAATAATTGGAACGCTCCAATACCATTGCCATTCTCCTTTGTGACGTAAAATTGCGTGTCGGAGGAATTTTACACACTAATTAAATTAAATTGGCCTAAATGAATTTAAAACTTAAGCCTAGTACACCTTCCCATAAAGTGGTACCATTTGCCTCCTCGTAAATATTTTAAAGTCATTAGTAAGCCCTTCTCAGGTAGCTATCCCCCTGAGTGGTACGGAATGTCGCGTGGTACGAAATGTCACTGGTACCATCTGTCGCATATTTAAAATTTAAACTGGACACAAACACATTATTATTAGTTTTTCTATCACTAATCACTTATTTAACTTATTAATTTAGTTACTTAGTTGATATAACTAGAGCCTAATCTAACAGTGCAACTTTTTTTTTTATTCTACCAGGCTGTCGGCTGGACATCCTTGCTCTTCTACTGACAGTGGTGGATATGTAACCGTCTTATGAGGTTGGGGTAACCTGTAGGTGCGATTACTTCTTGATGATCATGATTATAACTTGTGAGGTGCTAGTAGAAGTCTTAAACCTAACTAACCAGACCATGGCAGCAATAGGAACGATTTCCCTTCGGGAAAAAAAGTAGGTCTACCTATGGTACCGCTGGGAATTGAACCCGAGACCTCTATATTAGTAGCCAGGAATGCTAATCCCTATTATAATAAAGCCGCATGGCTGACTCACTCACTGACATTAATGTTTACCCACTTCCAGATGAGCTAGAAACTTGAAATTTGGCAAACTTAGCCTGTAACTGACGCGAAAATTCAAAAAGGTTAAAAAATTTCCCCCGAAAAAAATTCAAAATGTCGGAGCAACTTTATAAAGTCGGTGCGGACCTTTCTTTGGAGGTCTCTTGTGGCTAAACGGTAAGACCTATTGAAAAACGGATTGCACCAGCAGCTACGGATTTGGAGAGATACACAAGTTTGGTCCTATTACTTTTTGTCGTATCTCCATCGGTTGTACCTTAGATAGAGCTAGATTTTTAGATTTTAGATCAATTTTACACATTCTCCACACATTTTTAAATTTTATGACACACTTATGGGACAGCTAGAATAATAAATTTTAACAGGCATATTGGCACATCCAATTGCCATAAGAGTGCCAAATTTGATTATTCTAGCTGCCCTATAAGTATGAAGAAACTGAAATAATGTGTAAAAAATACAATAAAATACCGGTAACTTTAAGTTGTTACGTTCAAAACAACGCTGGAATTATATTAGTTTACATCCACCTGCAAAGAAAACTCACCGAGAGTTTGGGGGCAGATCCCCCAACGAGCAAAGCGAGTCACTATTACAAAGAGGCCCGTCATACTACCCATTTGTACTGAGCTACAGCCTGATTTCCATAGGAAGTCCGTTATTTGAAAACTGGAAACTTATGCTGCAGGGGAAGAAATATTACACATGTATTTACATTATTAGTCTATTTAATTAATAATGTAAAGAGTAATAGACTAATAGTCCACTAAGAAGAATTTTTGGAAGCTTTTGACAACTTTTTAGATGAACTTTATAATTAATAAATCCAAGAAGACATTTTTCGAATGCCAGATATTTAGTAGCTTTCAATCAATGTTTGTAGTCGAAGGAGGGCTTTCTATACAAATCAGGGTTTATTTGTATTCACGTTGGACGAAATAGAAGGTTAACTTCCCTCAAAGTGTATCAAGAAGATGGTAAATAAACAAATAACGGAACATTCACATGGTTTATTCAGTCATAGTTCGGTTGGTTATTCTTCTGTGAATCTGTCCTGAGCCAGGTATCAACTGGACATCTTCCATTTCCCTCGGTCCTGAGAGTTTCCTTTCATACTTTTGTAACTTCTTCCTTTCTTGATATCTGTTAGCATTCCAAACATTCTTCTTCCTCTTTTCCCCTTTATCTTCCCCTCTATGATCCTCTTCATTAAACAATCCTTACATGGTGTGTGGCATAATCAAGATGTTTTTCTTTTCGTTATCATCTTTATCGGGCTCCTTTCCTCTCTTAACCTCCTCAACACTTCCTCATTCCTCAGCCTATCCATCCATTTCACCTTTTCCACTCTTCTCCACAACCACATTTCAAAACCCTCCACGTCTCATATAAATGCGTCACCAGTCACCGTGCGTCACCAGTCACCGTACGTCACCAGTCACCGTACGTCACCAGTCACCATACGTCACCAGTCACTATACGTCACCAGTGACCGTACGTCACCAGTCACCGTACGTCACCAATCACCGTACGTCATCAATCATCGTACGTCACCAGTCACCACACTCCACACGATACGGTATTTATGAACAACACGACACACTCAAAATGCGTGCAACTGTTATGCGAATGTGAGCTCAACTTATGATTAATTTTTTTTCCAAAAAATGTGTCACAATTTTCAATTAAAAAATGTGCCACATGCTCTCTACGTTTTGATCTGATATCTAGAATTATTTTTTAAGAGAAATACACTTGTCTAGAGCTTAGCAGCTGTATCACGTTTAGTTAGCCAAACTTTCTTACAAAGAATTTTATGGAAGGCCCTTATACTTAGCATAAACCTACTAGATAATAGGATTTTGGTAGTAAAAAGGGCCTTCCAGTTGAGTTTGTGAGAAAATAAGACCAGAACTTTAATTCTTCATGCTTGTTGTCTTACTACCTCATTTGCATGGTTATAAAAGGGTAGACCATTTAGGAAAATCCCGGGCACCCATAGCTTATTTGAACCCCGACTAGCTAAGACAAGATGGGCGCCCTTGTCGGCGAGCCCCACCGGTGAGTGCGGATCACGGTTAAATGAGTCACCAAAAATCCGTCAAGGAATTAGAGAGTATTAAGATAAAACGTGCATCAGCAACATAAGTGGTATTAAAATGAATAGCGAATGATCGATGAAAAAATAAATATCAATAAATTACAAACACATGATTAACAAATTATCAAGTTATTTGTCTCAAGATAAAATATTATATATATTTTTTATGATACATCGTAAAATAATGGTCTAGACCAGGGGTGGGGAATGCGTTGACATTGGAAGGCCTTCATACCACGTCACGGATTCCTCACAAGGCCGCACACTTCATGTACAGTACATTTAGCCAAAGTTATACTTTTACCTAAATATGAGTTAATATTGTTTAGGAACACATAAAAGAGTGAATATGTTTTAGTCCAATTTTTTTCCTTTTTACTATACGAAGACAAATTTTAATTTTTCCAACATATTCATTATATATTAATAGAGGAACACTTTTTTTAAAATACGACATGAATCATTTGACAGAAACAATTTTTTCGCTTTTTCTGGCGTTTTCCCTCCTTGGATCTTGATTTGTTTTGAAATTTACCAATAAATATGTACTGTACAAGCATATTAAAAATATATATATCAACATATAATAAGTTTTACACAATATAATATAAAATAACTCAAGAATGGAGTTCTAAAAATCTAAACATCTCAACAGTTAATAAAACACTTCATTTTACTACTGTATATCGTAGCAATACATTAGTTAAAGTTTGAGAATGTATAATTTATAAAAGATAAAAAGACACACGCTTCGGTGGCCACGTGGTCTAAGGCGTTACTCTCGCAATAGTCTAGACCTCCGATAATGGGCAGACCGGGGTTCGAATCTAGGTCGGGTGTACTGAGGGTGTTTTTTCAAAATTGTTTTCTACTATTCCTAGTTCTCCACGCGAATTCAGGTACACTTCCTCTAAAGATAGCCTTTCTCATCCCTAAAACTATCGGCGTAATTAGTACATAAGCTATAACCAGGACGGGTAGTAAGACGGGATGCTGAAAAAAAATATAAAGAGACATAAATGACAGAATGTGTGAAAAGGCCACAAGTTTCCCATCCCTGGACTGCACAGATCCAAACTAAGATTGTATTAATAAATAGTTATCTTTTTTTTAGTCGTGCTGGATGAATATATTTCCCACTAAATGTTTTTAAAACTCCCCAACTAACAATTTGAAACTCAATATGATTCGTTATAATTAAAATCAATCACGTGAATACCCCTTATATAATTACAATAAATGTATCATGTTAAAATAACATAAGATCAATTAAACAACAATGAATGTTACAACTAACAGAATAATTGGTTAAAATGATCG
Source organism: Timema genevievae (assembly GCA_902155825.1). Taxonomy (NCBI): domain Eukaryota; kingdom Metazoa; phylum Arthropoda; class Insecta; order Phasmatodea; family Timematidae; genus Timema; species Timema genevievae. The sequence goes on from CABFWO010002194.1 coordinate 18,251, forward strand.
CTTTCTTAGAAGTAAATTATTCAGATTATAACATATTATGGTAAATCTCAACAATGGTTAAATAAATGCTGCATCGCACATGGATTCATATAAGCTGTCACATATGATTGCGTCGATTATACATTTAAGGACGCCGCGTACCAGTAGGTAAAAATCCTCACTCTGCTATATTTCCTTGGCAAGTTTATATTCATGCATAACGTATTAACAATAGCGAATAGTACGTAGTGCACAATGCACAGTTCATAGTAAAAATTAATTTGTTTATAAATAAATGTATAGTCTTACTTAAATCAAATGATTTATTACTAATAGAAATTGACCTAACCTCTCTGCTCCGCTAGATAATGTATTTAGAAAATATTTCATTTAAGGGTTCACTAAAATTTTTTTTTTATTAAACTGTATCTTCTGAAACATAAAATTAACCTAATTTAAGTGGTACCTGTACCTTAAAATCAAATTTTATTTTTATTTGGTTCTTATTTTATTTTTGTCATACTTACTATAGTAGAACTACTTCTCAATAGCAGAGTAAACAATGTGATATTTCTAGTTTATTTTCAATCAAATTTATAAGCATAGGAACTGACGATAAATATAAGAAAATTCTTTAATAACAAACACGAATGGTTACCGTAAGCCATTTCAAACATTAACAAAAATATTTTCAGTTTTCTATGTATACTAGCCCTTAATTGGCTAGAGCCTCTCCTCACGTCCTCATTGGCTGATGCGTCTCAAGTCCAAGGTTAGTCTATGCTAAAATCTATAGATAATGCATACAAAGTTAAAGTTAAATCAATTATTGTATTATTTGTCCATGCTAAAATCCATGGATAATGCATACAAAGTTAAAGTTTAATCAATTATTGTATCATTTGTGCACAGTTCAATATGTATCGTTTATAAATGCCATGATTGAAAATAATGTATTTCAACTTTTTACGTACTATGTTCTAAGCACTATTCCGTGCTCGCGTCTCCTTCCATCGCAACTTAAATAAAGCTGTATCTAGTCCTCTATAACAGTCACCTTGATCACAAAACTGCAACAATTTGAGTGAAACTTCCTTGAAAATTAACCAATTTTATACTTAAACCTCTTATTTATTTATTAAGCTCAGAATGTAAGGTGTTTTATGGTATGAAGCCCCGTTAGCATCATTGTATTTAATTTTGTTGTAAGCCTTATTTTGAAATAACAAACCTCTTGAAAGATAACGCGGGATTTCTAGACAGTTTGGCCACCTTAAGAAGTCTTAACCCACACTTTAACCCTTAATTTTCCGGCCATAGCTCCTAAAGATAGTTCACTACTCCTTAACCCCCAAACAAGTAAGTAGATATTTTACGATTTTTTTTAGCACCACGTCTCAATGCCCTTTCAGATTATACACATATGTGCTAATTAGAGTTAGGTGTTGGTCATGTGGAAGGTTAAATTTAGATGAAGTGTGCCTGTATTTACGTGAAGTGAGAGTGAAAAACAATTTAGGATAAACCATCTCAATACTCCCGACCGGAATTCGAACCCCAATCTCCCCGTCATTGGCATTCCAGTCTATTGCAAGAGTGACACAATGGACTATTCCACTACCGCAGCAGGTTTTATGGTTATCGATAGCTAGGTCCTAGATTACAAGAATGTGATAACATTATCATTAATTTTAGTGATTTAATAAACACAGTAGGAACAATTCTATTACAATTCAAACGTTTAAATTATTGTTACTAGACAAGGACACATAATTATTCTAAATACTTATAGAAATATAGAAATAACATGATCAAGACTTTCGTAAATGAAAACGCTAAAAAACATATTAGGATAAAATTTACTCTTTATTCCGTCGTTACAGATACCTGCTGTCATTGATACTTTTCTTCCGATATTAGAAATGAATAAAGTATCGATACTTTTCATTTAATACTTGAAATTATTAAAGTATCGATACTTTTCATTTGAAACTTGAAATTATTAAAGTATCGATACTTTTCTTCCGATGCTAAAAATGAGTAAAGTATCTATACTTTTCATTCGAAGCTTGAAATTACTAAAGTCTCGATACTTTTCATTTGAAACTTGAAATTATTAAAGTATCGATACTTTTCATTCGATACTTGAAGTGAGTAAAGTATCGATACTTTTTATTCGAAACTTAAAATGAGTAAAGTATCGATACTTTTATTTCGATGTTACATCCAGAGTTGTAAGCAGACACGTGATCTCTCTTCAGTGACGTCAGAGGGGAAGTGACGTCAACCTTTCTCGTCCAATCAGCTATCCGCTGGCCGTTGAGTTTTCGTGAAAGTGAGGAACACCTGGGAACACAAATTTCGGTATTTTAAGAAAAAAACACACCTTTCTCAAGATAGTTTTATTTTAGGTGATCCCCTCTTTTATTCGGACGGAAAGATCTGAAACAGAAATGTGGTCACATGACGATCTCTTGAGCCAATCACGAGGCACTCGGCCAATCTGGTCTCTCCGGCCGCTTCATCATCATGTTTGACACTCTGGTAATTAACTGATCAATCTAAGAGGTAAGGATGAGGAGGGTAGTTTTATAGGGAGTGCACTCGCGAGGAGTGAGGGAAGAGGATGATAAAAAACCAACCACAGTGTACTAATACGTGATTCGAACCTCGACCTCCCCCGTCATAGGCAGTCCAATGCTTCGCGAGCCTGACGCCTTGTATCACGTGACCACCGGGGCCTTCCACGTTCAGCGCGGAGTTGAAATGTGTTGGTCCCTATCCGCGTAGTATTACTGCCTGTGAGAACCAATCAGCGCACGCAGAAAGTGTTGTAACCTCATAATATAGTACACATTTTCCTAAAATGGCTTTATTTTTTAAGTATGAATATATTTGAAACACTACACCTGGACATGGGAATATAACCCTGGACATTTGGTCAGAATGAATGATCCTGAACGTAAGATGAATCCTGGATAGCTCAGTGGGAGAGTAATGGTGATCTAAATCAAAAGTCCCGTATTCGATTCCCATGACCAGATGTCATTTTTCAACTACATTTATCTTCAAACTAACACAAAGTTAACGGCCATAATACGAACTAAATGAAGATGGCAATGCATTGAATTACTTCTTTAATGGGTGTATCATTCTAATTATTGAAATCCATTCTTACTGTATAAAGGACTGGTACTGATGGTAAAGGTAGAGAAAATATATCCACGACCGGGATTACAACCTCATCCTCCCCGTCACAGAGAAACCAGGAGATACTGGCGTCTCTATTTGAGCCGGCGCGGCTATGAAACAAGTCGCAATCATGTCATCATAATCAACTGTTTCCAGCCTTTGGACGGGCCAGTTTATTAAAATGCTTCCATATTACTTTTTACTTCCATCATTCTTCCTCCTTTGATTGCTTTCATTCTTCTCCTCCCGCTTGCACACTTTCTGCTATCGTATTTTCCCATCTCTTTCTTGGCTTCCCTTGCGGTCTTTTCCCTAAATACTTGATTTCCATAATTTTATTTGTCATCCTCTCTTTCTACATCCTCATTACATACACACCATCTCACACTTGCTACCTCTATTAGCTCATGTATCCAACATCCTTATCACATGACCATACCATCTCAGTCTTGATTCCTCTACTATCTCATGTACACCAACATCCTCATTATATGCCCATACCATCTCATCCTTGCTTCCTCTACTATCCCATGTACTCCAACATCCTTATTACATGCCCATACCAACTCAGTCTTACTTCCTCTACTATCTCATGTACTCCAGCATCCTCATTACAGACACACCATCTCACACTTGCTTCCTCTACTATCTCATGTAAACCAACATCCTCATTACATGACCATACCATCTCAGTCTTGTTTCCTCTACTATCTCATGTACTTCCACTATTTCCCGTATAACTTCATTCCTAATCTTGTTTCTCCTCGTGACAGCTAACAAGGTTCTCACAAACTTCATTCCCATGGCCTCCACTTTCCTAGGCTCTCTTGCATTCATTGTTGATGTTTCTGCAACTTGTGTGACAATGGGTACAAAGTACACTCCAAAAGTACTTCTCTTCTCCAAAACAGCTCTCTTACACACATAGAGCAACTCTCCGTAGCAGGTCTCTTACACACATATAGAACAACTTCTCCTGCTGTCCCGATCATGTAATTAATCCTAATTTTTAATTGTTTGTTCTTATGTCACGCTCTCTGCACTTACTTGTTCTAGACTAGTCTGCCCCAGGGAGTAGTCTTCAATATTGAGATGTCTCTTAGCGTCCTCGAGAATCCCAAACATCCTGGACCACGTCAGGGTGGATCTAGGGACGTGATAGGTCATCAACCCTTCGTGTTCTTCCTTCAGAAGTGATCCTAAAAGACAGATCACATTTAATTCATTAACAAACTAGTGCTTGAAGCCGGTTTTATCACCTGCGAAGTCATGCCTGAAACTTTAATGTATCGAATGTCCTAATACAGGTTTATTAAGATCTCCAGGTTAAAAAAACAACATATTGTTGGGGGGTTACCAGACAAGTGGTTTACACGTAATGAACTTGGGGTCAGCGACGTAACCTCAGGGGTAGGCAACACACACAGCACGCCACGCGTCCCCGCCACTTCCTCCCCAATGGTGCCAGGGTAGAAGAGTGGCATTTCACCGCTGGATGTTACGGTGGGTGTTAATTCGCCTCACACTTCCCTTGTTTTTATGTGTTGAAGATTGATGAATTGCCTACCCCCCAGGTGCATACAGCGCCAACTTTGACGTCTCATAGCGCCGTCGACGCCAAGTTCAAAACGTGGAAATACTTGTGTTGAAAAACTCGTATGGACAGAGTCAGTAATGAATGGTTGCAGAAGGAGTGCTGTTTGAAAGGGAATCCAATGGGTCAACGTTAAAGAAGTATCTTACGTTGATTTGGGATGTTGAGAGGATGAGTGTGGATCAAGTGATGAAGCAAATATATTAAGGTAGAGTGTGTAGATCAAAAGGAAGGGGTAGGCCATGTAAGACGTGGCTAAATGTGGAAAACGAATGTGTGAAAGAGAGAAACATTTAATAGTTTTTAGAATAAAAGAGCATGCATGACTCGGTGTATGGGTGTTGTTGAAGCGAAGGGAGTATACAAGGATGGGAAAGTGTGGAGAAAGCTAGTGAGGATGGATTAAGCTAAGTAAGGAGTGTTGTTTTTGGAGTTATATGCAAAGTTTTTTGCCTACCCTATAAGTGAACGGCGTGATTTGGTAAGTAACTTGTCTTTTCATGCCTTGCAACCACCAATAAATTTTTACTGGATGTTTGTACAGCCTTTCATAGCAAGAGGCCATCAACTTAGTGAATAAAACTGATCGCTTTTGGTAATTAATAACGAATATATTTCCTTCCGCCAGTATACTATTTGGGTAGTAAAAGAAAGTAGGTAAGGCATGATGTTAAACGGCACAAAAAAGTTATTAGGATAAGCAGATGATTTAGATCTTGAAAGGTAATTGTAAGGAAGATGTTTTAATAAGTGAAGAAATGGTATTAAAGGCGAGGAGATAAATATGTTTTAAAAAGTGGATGCTGAGAAGAATAAGCACATGATCACACAGAGAATACAAATCAAGGACGGACATTTAGATTACTGTGAACCAAATATCATTTGGTAGGGTTGATGAGTTAAAATAATTAGCAACAATTTTAACCAGCAACTGTTTTAACTACTAAATTGGAAGCTATGAAAATAATACTGTCAAGAAATGCATGTTATCACTCGTTCAGTCAGATTACAAAACTATTGTTTAACGAGTTGTTCTTTATTGTTTTGAATCATGGGTCCTTACCTTACATGACGAGATGAAAGTTGTGTTCGACAACATATAGAGTAAGAAAATATTTGGTCCAAGAAGGGATGAAGATAAGGGAGAGTGGAGAGGCCTACACATCGGCGAGTTATATACCCTGTATTCATCACCAGACAGTGTTAGGATAATCAAGTCTCGTAGATTACAGTGGGCAAGATATGCAGTGCCAAAGGAGTAATCTATAACCGTGTTCAGGGTTTTAACTAGCAAACCCAATGATAAGATATGGTGTAATGAGTTGGATTGGATAGAACTAGCTCAAGATAGAGATAGGTTGTAATGAAGTGGACCGGATAGAACTAGCTCAAGATAGAGATAAACTGTAATGAGGGGGACTGGATAGAACTAATTCAAGATAGGGATAGGGTGTAATGAGGTGGACTGGGTAGAACTAGCTCAAGATAGGGATAGGGTGTAATGAGGGGGACTGGATAGAACTAGTTCAAGATAGGGATAGGGTGTAATGAGGTGGACTGGGTAGAACTAGCTCAAGATAGAGATAGGGTGTAATGAGGGGGACTGGATAGAACTAACTCAAGATAGGGATAGGGTGTAATGAGGTGGACTGGGTAGAACTAGCTCAAGATAGAGATAGGGTGTAATGAGGGGGACTGGATATAACTAGTTCAAGATTGGGATAGGGTGTAATGAGGTGTACTGGATAGAACTAGCTCAAGATAGGGATAGTGTGTAATGAGGTGGGCTAGATAGAACTAGCTCAAGATAGAGCTGGGGTGTAATGAGGTGGACTGGCTTGAACTAGCTCAAGATAGGAATAGTTGGTTTACTTTTGTAAGTGCGGCAATTAAATTTTAAGTTCCTAATGCCATAGAGTGAGTATAAACTATCGAATAGGTTGATAGTCTTATACGATTAAACCACCCGATAGTTCCAGGGAGATTGTTTCTTGCGTAAGTTACCCGGGAACGAATTTTTGACGAATTCTTTGGCCATCTCGAGCTCGTGGGATGACCTCCCATCGGCATCCTCTCTGGGTTTGACCTTGACGGTGAGGGTGTAACCTTCCGCGAACTTGCTCTTGAGATGTTGCGGGGACCCCAGACATTTGAACCTGCCATTCACCATGATGGCTATTCTGGTACAGAGCGCCTCGCACTCCTCCATGCTGTAAAAATGGAAACATATCAACCTTGTGTTCACCATAGATGGCTATTCTGGTACAGAGCGCCTCGCATTACTCCATGCTGTAAAAATGGAAACATATCAACCTTGTGTTCACCATGATGGCTATTCTGGTACAGAGCGCCTCGCACTCCTCCATGCTGTAAAAATGGAAACATATCAACCTTGTGTTCACCATGATGGCTATTCTGGTACAGAGCGCCTCGCATTACTCCATGCTGTGGGAACAACACATAAGCGAGTGAAAAAATAATGACTTAAAGGGAAAACTAGTGAAATGTAGGAAGTATATGTTGGATGATAGCCTTGGACCAGTTTGAAATTTATTTACTATATTTTCTCGAGTAGTTCGGTTTGTTTCGTCCACCGGATTACTAAGCCTTTAGTGGCTTACACCTGAGTAGCGAGGCTGCCTCTAATAGGTCCTCAGGTAGACCTTTTTTTTATGGTGGCAGCCTTCCTTAACTGAAGCTACGGGTGCTGATGATGACTAAGCTCATCATGATTAGCCCTCACACTCCCAGATAGCCAAGGAGAGGATGCCGAAGAAAATGGTGGTAATGAAATGTATAGGAGAAAGATGGTAAAGGAGGCCGGGGAATAGATGGGAGGATCAGCTAACAGAAGGTGTACCAGTGAGAGCAGAAGAATGGAAACAATAAGAGAGGAAGAATGTTGGAAGGATAGAGGAAGATGGAGGCATATTAATAAACTGATCCTACCACAGGCTGGAAACAGTTGATGATGATGATGATATAGTAGTTAACAGCTCTTTGGTTGTACAGACCTGTGGGAGGTGAGGACGATACACTTGCCGCTGTCCCTCACTTGGCAGATTACGTTCCAGAGATGTCTCTTGGCGACCACGTCCATCCCCGTCGTGGGTTCATCCAGGTACACCACTGGAGGGTCACCCACGAGCGCCACGGCTGTGCTCAGCTTGCGCTTATTACCGCCACTGTAACAACGAGGGGCGTAACACAGTCATTGACCACGTATCAAATCTTCAGGTAACACATATTACGGTTTGAAATGCGTTTGCCTTTAATGACGTCAGTGCCATATAGCGCTATTGAGCGATACCGGCTCAACCGGAGTGGCCACGGATTGATTTATTAGGCAGCCAACTTAAAATTGACGCAGTAAAGTGTATATAAAACTATAGAGTGATGTGATACCTGTAATCTCTGACGCTTTTGTCGATGTGTTTGGTGAAGATGAGTTTGTCGGCTAGTTGGTTGACTATATATTGTACTTTCGATGAAGGTATCCCTCTGAGAAGACAGAACATGGTCAGAGTTTCTCGGCCAGTTAGTTCGTCGATCAAAGCGTCGAATTGCGGGCAGTAGCCACTGAACTGGTGGACCTGGAACAAGTAATTATCTCGGATACATTTTAATTAGTCATGATTTATTGGGTTTGGAGGAAGTGTCATGCTAAATATTTGTTATGGGGTCAGTCAGCGTTTGTATTACTGGTACGTGAGCTATAGGGGTGGGTCAATCAATGCTTGTATTCTATTGTAAAATCCGTTTAAAAGAAGATGCATAGGCCTACACTCTAGGGTTGTGTATCTCCTAAGTGCCTACGAAATCATGTTAATGGCAGAAATGAATAAAGAAAGTACGAAGTTCTCCCTCAGAATTACCTCCTGCATGCTCGTCTTGAGACTCAGACCATTGACGTAGGCCTCCCCACCGGAGATGTTCTCGTCCCCTGTCAACATCTTGAAGGTTGACGTCTTCCCCGCTCCGTTCACCCCGAGCAGACCGAAACACTCCCCCCTCTTCACCCCCACACACAGCTGATCCACGGCCTGGAAGCTGCCGTAGAACTTGCTCACGTCACTGGGAACAGAATGTTATTTACTAGACCTCACTCCAAACTGGTTGGCAGATGAAGTGAACGACAACCCACACTATTGGGGCACGTGGACAAATGTGGCAGTCTAGTATTATCTAACTCAAGGATTCCTGCCATATGGAGGGGGGTGGGGGGAAGTACCACGTATGATTCCTTACCGTGAGTTTAGTTCCGACACCTTAGCTTAGTCGGTAGCATGTTTTTCTGCTGACATAAGAGTCCCGGGTTCGATTCCCGGAATGCCGAAAAATGTATCATTAGTGAAACGGGGATTTTCTTTTTCATGTTTAATAAATTAACGACCAGGGACTGGGTGGTGCGTCTGTCCTAGGTTAAGATACAGTAGCTCCACGACTTATTTGGTGCTGACTGACAGCTCACAGCTGACTTCCGACACTCAACATTTAGGTATATACCTCAATTTTGATTGTCAGAAGTTAAAGCTGTTAAACACATGTTTTTTGTAGATCATATGGTTCAACGTAGGGATTAATAATTTGGTCTGGTAACGTTTTAAAGCCGTCAGCTGTCAGCTGTGAGCTGTCAGTCAGCACCAAATAAGTCATGCATAGGGCTTAGATTAGAAGGATGTCGGCTGTCGCTCGTGGCCCTCCATGTTCGCGTCACGTGTGAATGTAGGGAGCTTGAGAAAAGGTAAGTGGTTTTCCCGTTTTTATAAGGACACTTTTTTTTGGCTTAAATAAATAAATAAAATATTGCTCCAGTAAAAACATAAGAGACTAATTTTCTTCACATGTTGATATCACCCAACACTTGTTGAATACCTGTCATGAGTATAGGGGCACTAGATGACAAACTTTTTAAAGGAAGAGAAAAAATTGTCATTAAATTCCGAGAGAAATTAAAAACTAATGATAGGAGGCTACCGTTGCCATGACGATTAATAATTTCATGTAAGAAAAGGGAATCTATAGGAACAGAATAAGATACATTGATTCATATTATGAATCCTTATTTCACTCAAAATTCTATGAGTGTAGTTGATTATCACCTCCATCTTAAGCTGGTGTTGTTGTCACTTACATTAAGAGCAGTTTATAATTCATCCTCAACGTCCTCCTCTCATTCATCCGGATGAGTTTCCTCTCCGCCGCAACATCGGAATCTTCCTCTTCCACTTCTTCAGGGACTGAAAATAGGAAAGGTGTTGGTGTAAATCTTGGACACATGTGTTCAGTCCTATTTGAAGTTTATTACCTTTTTCTGCAATACATTGTAATACATATTGTGACCTGCTCAAAACATATATTCTAGTCATTTAAACGGGTGACCCCAAGGTCTTGATGGGAGCTGGGGTTGGCATCTAAAGTTTCTACCATCATTGTGTTTATAGCCATATTTGTACCAACTTTGTGCTTACAGCCATATTTGTACCGCCATTGTGTTTACAGCCATATTTGTACCAACATTTTGATGTAGCTTGTCTGTACTTGTTCCACTAAAGAAATTAGGCTCAGTCTCGGGGGATCTCCTGTTGTAGGCTGTCCTTGCCTACGTTCCCACTCCTAGTATCTCTGCCAAAACCTTATATAAGGCTGTACCAGGACTTGTACAAGGGAGAGGAGGGTCTGTACCAGGACATGTATAAGTAGCTGCTCAGGTCATTCCTGCGTGGAAACACCTGGCGGGCACGCAAATGCGGAAGATGCAGGTGTTCCAGAAAACAGACGTCCGAGGATCATGGTAAACGCACCTTGGTACGCTCACGACGTGACTCTGCACTGGGACCTGTACATGCCTAACACCAAGGACCACTTTCGGAAGCTTGTGCAGTCCTTCCACAACAAGCTGCCCGGTTCCAGTAAGCCTCTTACTTAGGGGGTAGGGAACTATGTGGTAGACTCAACCTGGGAGGGGAAGAGAGGGGAGGTGTCTCACAGACGTCCCAAAGATCTGCTAGGACGAGCGAGATGTGAAAATAGCGGTCGGCGGGAGGTTCTTTTCAAGCCCTATGCAGGCCCGAACTAATACTTTTGAGGGCCCTGTGCCAAGTAGAGCTTGGGGCCCTTAAGGAGTTAGTTCCCCAATGAATGATTTTGAATCTTACATATACATCATAAATGGAAAATTTTATTTAGATACAAACTTTTTTTTTACAAACGTTAAGCAATCATGGTGAGTTTTGTTATCAACATATTAATTATTAATACCATTATTTTTCTGTCAAAAGTAATTGGTACCGCCTGCAGATATGTGGTATCCCGGTTTGCCAAAAAGCAAAGATTGCGTTAATTTTTAAGTACATAGTGTTGGACTCCACGTAATACCAGTCTACCAGCGTCCTCCGAATAGGGAATTTCTAGACTAGTTTGGGATAAATTTTACAAAAAAATATATAAAAAATATCGAAATATAATACTATCACAAAATAGATAAGTCAAGTCAAAGTGATTTATTTGGCAGGTGGGCGGGGGCCCCTAACTTCGTGGACACCTGTGTATGGCACACTCGGCAGATGCCTTAATTCGGGCCTGGCCCTCCTTAGAGTAATGTCCCCGAAAATATCTCTAGAAGCCTTTATTAAGTTTGAATCTTCAGATATACTTTACTAATAATAATTGGGTTTTTTTCTTTGTTTCAGAAAACCTTTCCTGCAATGCAACAACTCGTAAAATTAAGGTGTGGTTAGTATCATGGTGTGACCTAGTGTCGTCACGTGATGTAATTTAAGGTATGGTTAGTATCATGGTGTGACCTAGTGTCGTCACATGATGTAATTTGCTCTCGTGATTCCCTTCTGGAAGCGTTAGAGCATAATTTTGCGGGTGAGGTATCAGCACTCAGTTGGAAGCACTTGACAACGTGCTACTGGCATGATTATTGTTAAAAGTATCAATGAGCCTAACGTCACTAATATTACAACCAAGTCACCGTCGACAAGTAGTAGTCGCGTATTATGGCCACCTTCATACTCAACACGGATTTGAATGATTGCGTCCTTGTTTCGGTGACTTTCCCGTCGGGATCAAGTCTCAAGGGTGACCGTAACCTCAGTGATTTGACTACTTGGTGAGTTCGAATGTGTTTCGAGAAGTGGCTTCCATCTTAACCTGACGTACTTAGTAACTCTTTTCATTATCGCATTATACACACCAATGTAAGCATTAGAAAATGATGAAAGACAATTATTAGTTTCCCCTGCGAGGTATATTGTTTATCCTATTCGACACTTTCCCAATTACGCTAACGAGTATACACCATCATTGTACTATTTGCGGCTGGACAGCATTGATCTGCTTTTCCAATATATGCTTTGTCCTTGTTTCTTATTCTAGATGACATATGCTTCCAAAGACTTTCTTTAAGCTATATCCACGTAGAGAGGTTCCTAATGGATATTTCCGTGGATAAACTACATAACCTAAGCTGTAACGTATTTAAAAAATGTTAAACAAACAACTTTAAGATAAAAAAATAGTAGTATTTTTAAATTGAAAAATGACACCTGGAAATGGGAATCGAACCTGGGACCTTTGCCATAGTACGCCAATGCTCTAACCACTGAGCTATCCAGGAGTCGTCCCGTGCCCAGGGAAATTATTCACTGATATTTTAAGGCAGAGTATGTGATGGACGTGTGGAAATCATCAGATAAATTTGAGTGATCAATTAAGATCGCGAGATATCAGATAAAGCAGCCATCTTCGACTCTGGAGGGTTTATGCTGCCATTAGACCAATACTTACGATTGTATGAATGCTTATATCATGATAAATTAATTCCACGCCGACATTTGAAGATCTACTATAGATTCGTGATTTAACCAAAATGGGGGACTTTAAGCGAGGATTTACCACGCCATTTCAGGAGGGGTTGAGAAATTCACTATAGCAATAGGATTATAAAGGTCACCGATATCCCCACTTCTGATACCAAAATACCCGATGCTATTTTCAGTCACAAACTCACCGTTTGACAATCTTGCCCCTATTAATTTGGTCCTGTAGAGTATCTTCTCGAAGCACCCGAACTCAATGAACATGAGGATGGAGGCAAACACTATCCCATTGACGTAGAAGAAAAAGATGTTTCGACCAACGCCGGGGAACGTCCAGTCGAAGAAGTTCTCCTTCATAGGGATGCATTTCCCGTTGGGGCACAGCTCCGGATCTTACAACAATACATAGAAACAAGTTGGAACAAAGTTTGACACCAATTTCGGAACACCAGCACATTCTTCCATTGGAGATTGGTGGGTTCCAAAAGTGTGTGTGGGGGGAGGGGGAGGCCGGATGTATTTTAAATGATAATGATGATAAAAAATACAGTTTTTGAATATGTGAATTGTGAGGTTTTAACTATTGAAAGTACAGTAGTTTGTGCATATAAGATCTCCTCACTCCAAAAGCTTCAATTGCAAAAAAACATTTTGCAGTAGCACGCCTGGAAACTTACTTTTTTTAAAAATCTGTATTGAGTTTGTTCTTTTAGCACCGCGTCTTACTACGGGCTGTACACTAATAGTTTTAGGGGTTAGGAAGTTTATATTTAGAGGAAGTATAACCACATTTGGGTGGAGGAAGAGTAAAAAACCATTTTAGGAAAACCACCCTCAGTTCACCCGACCGAGAGTCGAGCCTCGATCTCCCCGTCAGCAGCAGTCTAGTCTACTGCGAGAGTAGAGCGTTAGACCACGCGGCCACCAGAAGTGATTACATATATACTAAAAATGAGAGTTGTTTAAACAACTACAAGCAAGTCCCACCAACAAAACATAAAGAAGGTGACTTCAGAACGAACATAGATAGTTGGACAACTGACGTGACTCACCTCTGCAGCAAGGGTTTGGTATGGTGTGACACCTGGTGGCCAACAACTTGCAGGCGTTCTGAAGGGCGTTGTTCATGTACATGTTCCGGAGGCTGATCCCCAAGGAATACAAGGGTATGGACATCAGTACCCAGTCAACAGTGCGAGAGACACTGGACAGATCTAGAGAAGGCATATCCAGGATACACACGATCAGGAAACCTGCGACTCCTGAAAGACACAAGTTGTCCCAGGATCAGTGACATGTTCGTAGCATGTAGGCCAGGTAGACCTGGGCCACAGACCATTGTCATCAGATACACACAGCACTTAGGTTTAAATGGCTCCACCTCTTTTAGAAGCTTGAGTCCGTCAACGTCGGGATCGCTAGGTCCAATCCACAGCGACTACAGCGCAATCAAGTGAACATTTCTTAAACAACTCGCTGGGATTTGTTAGAGGGCAAAGTCATCCACTTAGTCTCCATCTAGCTAAGTTCGGGTAGTGGTCCCCCTCCCCTCACAACTGTATTAATAGGGAAGCAGACAAAGAGACAGTCAGTAGCGATCTTATGAATATGAGAAAGACGGTGAAATACAGTGAAATAATTGGTGAAACATATTAGATTGTGATATGGTGGGTCGCTTAAACTTTGTCCCCTCACGCTCACCATAAGACCTTTGTCCTCTCGTGCTTGCCACTAGGTTTTTTTACCCCTAAAATTTGAGAGTTATTTTGTACACTTAAGCCTACTAATTACTTAGAAAAAATATGTTTATAAGAATTACAGCGTCTTCTTAGACAACTTAATGAGATTAACAAGGACTGTCATTTATGCATTGTCAGAATTCTTTTCACTTTTCACTACTTTCGCAACGTTCACAATAAACTCTGTAGCCAAGTCACCGCAGTATGGCGAGGAGTGTGGGGGTAGGATGTGACAATCATTTTGGGCTCAGAGTGGCCAAATAAACCTGCCACTTTCTTGGACACAGGAATAAATTGGAGATGGCTCAATCGGTCCCCAGTTAGATTCCTGTGTCTTGATTCTTTATTCACCAAATTGAATGCAAACATTGGTATCATGTGCCAAGTATTTGCTGGGTAGTACACACATGGATGTATCACTCTGGTTCTCTATGACCTGTTGTGTACGATCTCCCTGATATTGTCAAGTTATCTCACCCGTGAAGGCGTTGAGCATGACGACACGTGTGAAGCCGGTTGAAGGTGACGAGTACAGATAGGAGAACAGGTAGATCAGGGGCAGAACACCACACGCGAAGCTCATGAACACCACGAAGTATCGGACTGAAAAAAAACCCAGAGGGGAAGCTTCAAGTTACATGGTACTGTAATCCAGTTGTGCGGTACGTACTTAGATGGGAAGTGGGTATCCAACCACCAATCCCCTTATCATAGCATGGGAGGAGATGGCGTGAACAGAGGCAGTTCTGTTAGTATTGTATTTCCAGTGTGATATTCTCAACTTAGTGACATTATGTCTCAACCTGATTGGTATCTATTGTAAGGGGTTTCTGTCCCACCGGTTGACTGCAAGTAGCGCCGTGTGTCTGAAACAGGCACGGGCTCACGTTATTCGCTAGAATAGTTGATGGCAGCGATATATCCGTGTGAACCAACCACCGTGCATCTGTGGTGTTGCACAGATGTATCTTGGTTGGTGTTCTAGACAGTAATTGGAGTAGTCTTCCGAGAGGACGGAATCTAGTCTTGCGTGTCCAGAGGGTTTCTCAGGCAGTTGTGATGCGCGTGTGAACAAGGTGTTGATGTGTGATCTAACTAAAGGATTTGTGACTTTAGACTAAAATGTAGACTATAGTGTAGGATTCAAAGACACAGATACTTTCAGACAACCGGGTGACAGCAGAATCCCAACCCTACGTCACAATGACGACCGATGTACTAGTTCAAGTCTCTTTAGTAAACATAATAGTAGTATTCGTTTGGTCTTTCATTAAATATATCCTAGATGAACCTTCCACAATGTAGTGTGATGGATAGTTCGGTAGGAATTTTACACTGTACATCTCATGTTAACGTGCCAGGCGTGTACACTAGTAAAGAGCCACGAAGAATTACCTAATTCTATAAATGTGCTGTATCCTTCCTCCTGGGACGAGATCATGGTGATCAGTATCCACAGAGTGACGATGAAGAAGGTGATAAGGTCCCACAGGTAGGATGCCCCCCAGTAGATGAGGATTTTAACCCCGGACACCAACTGGAGGTGTTTAGATTTGCTAACACGTTCCTTGATTTGGAACATAACGTAGAAGGCCGTGACGAATGACATGGCGAAACCCAGGTTGAACGACAGTTGGAATCCTAAGTTGTTGGCCGTCAGTTGGAAGCTTGCCTGGAATGAAAACTCACATTAGATGACCTTTAGAAAATGTATGTTGCTGAAAGCCTGTAAAAAAGAGTTAGGGTTAAATGAACTTTGGAATATTTGGTTGTTGACTGTGAGCTGTAAGTTATATTTAAATAGAATTTAGGTTAGTTGACATTAGAATCCGATAGCTGTAAATAAAAACTTTGGTTAAGGTACCGTTGACATATTTGGTTTTTGTCTGTCAGCCTTAAGTTAAGCTAAAAGAGAAAGTTAGTTTAAATGACGATTTTAATCTTTGGTTGCTGGCTGTCAGCTGTAAGTTGGTCTGAAAAAGGAACTTGTTTAAATGACTGTTTGCCTCGTATTTTGTTGAACGTCAGCTGTTGTCTGGGTTTGAAGAGAAATATAGGTTTTTACAATGGATGGAATAAAAAAATCGATAATATTATCATCAGGAACTTAATCTGAAAAATAAATGTAAGCTTAATGTCAGTTGGAATCCTAGTCTGTTGGCTGTCAGCTGAAATCTAATCTGTAAAACAGAAATATACTGGCCTAGCGCAGTCTTTTGCACCATATTTCATAGCACTATATATTTGGCCAGCTCTCTAGACATTGGCTGAGCGAGGTTCTTCAAGATACTGTTATACTGAAGAAATTCTTGACTACAGCCTAATCATTTAAGAGTTTGACCATAAAGTGTTATTTTCATTGGAGGAAATCATTTGTCAGTTTTTGTTCTCATTCCAAGGTTACAGACAAAATTAATTTGGTAGCTATGAGAAGATACAACCAATTCTGATACAAGACATACAATAGTATCAAATAGTAGAGAGAGCAAACAAATATGTGTTCACTGCTAAGACAAGCTACAATAATTTTAAAACAGTATGCATCACTGGCGGTTGGTGGTCAAGCTAGGCAAGCAGCTTTGGATACGAGGTCGGGGGGGAAATGTTCCAAGGTTTGTCTCTATCTTCGGGCCTTACATTATTTATTTAGATAATGTTATTGGTATGAAACGTATTTAATTACCATGCTGAATACATAAAATTATGATTAGTTGGAATAAATATAGCACAAATAATAAAATATATAAAAAAAATAAAAACACTTGAATAAAGCGAATCAAGAGCGGTTCTAACATTTCTGACCACACGACTGGCGTAAAGCTGACACTGCTCATGCACCAACATTGACTTAGAGTAGATACTCTGTAGATCTTATACTGTCCTATTCTTTTATTGGCTGAAACACTCTTTTGCAGCGAGATACGGTTCAAATTTTGCTTATTTTTCCTCTACGGACTCGCATGTGCCTTGCCTCCCATTCATCCCTGATGCAATTTGAATGCTTTAGAAACAAGTTTGAGTTGGCTTCTTGTAGGCCCTCGTATTGGGGGGACAGACCTACACTCACGCTTGACAAATATGAAACTCAATCAAAGCTGTTGCCAAAATTATAAAATATATTGGGTTTGCTATTTAAAAGATATTTGTAAACATAAAATAAGGTTTTATTTCGCTTAAGGAAGGCAAGATGGGCTTTCAATGCTTACATGGATCGAACAATCCTGGTATTAATTATTAATTCTTTTTTAACCTAAAAACTTTAATTTTACACGTTTTACATATTTGGTGGTAGTATTCTTCTAATTCAAAGTCGGTGAATATTTCCCCTTCAGATTCGCTTAGCGATGGTACAGTAGCCCCATGGCTTCTTTGGTGCTGACTGACAGCTCACAGTTGACAGCTGATGGCTTTGAAAAGCTACCAGACCAAATTATGTATCCCTACGCCGAACTATATGATCTGCAAAAAACATGTGTTTAGCAGCTGTCACTTCTGACAGTCAACATTTAGGTATATACCTAAATGTTGACTGTCAGAAGTCAGCTGTGATCTGTCAGTCAGCACCAAAGAAGCCATGGGGCTACTGTATAATGTGTCTACACACACGAATAAGAACTTGGGTAATTCTATATATAGGGCGTGTTTTTGTCAAGTATAAAAACATGCCTTGAGTCCCTGTTGAATAGGATACAATGACACTAGTGTCAAAGATGTTAGGCATAAGATGAGTTCCTAGTCCGAGGGATTATCTGGAATCTTGTGTGGTCCACTAAAATAGTTTTGTTTAGTATGGGGAGTCACGCAAAGCCCATGTTATATTCAAACAACCTATCTTAATGACATGCGCTTAATGATTGGATGAGGGACGAGAGGTAGTGGTGGCCTTTGTCACCAACTTAAGGAAGGTATCATGTAGCAGGTTGAAAGGTTCTTTCTTCCATAATATACTTACCTTGGAGAAATAGGTGTACCCTTCGCTTACCCTTTAAGGTATCAAGTTCACCCTGCATGATTCCACTATTGTAAGATAGGGTCATAGTGGAATCCATTAAAACAAGATAGGGTAGACGGAGTATAAAACCAAAGGAATCCTTAACAACATTGAGGGAGTAGCAAGGATCCTTTATCGTCAAAGGATGTAACATGTCGTGTAACAGGTTGAAATGCTATCCCTTCCATTATCTAATTACTTTTGTGACCTATATTTTTGAATAAAGGAATCTGTAACCATGTTGAAGGAGTAGTAAGGATCCTATGTCATCCAATTATATATACTGTTGAGTTTCAGACTGATAATACATCCCTTCCTTCATTAAATGCCCTTAGTAATTTAAAAATACTGCAAAGGATGGTTAGCCACGTCGAGGGGTAAAATGTGATCCTCTGTCCTACACTTGAAGAGGGTGCCCCATACAAAGCTTGGAGCCCATCCTTTCCTACACCTTCTCACCTTAGTGTCCTGATTGTACGGTAGAGGATGGTTGATGATGTTGAGGGAGTAGTCAGGGTCCCCCATAACCCACTTAAGGATAGTGTTGTGCAGCAGACCAAGCGTTATAGCAGGGCTGTGTAGAGGCAGGTTGTTGAACCATCCCGTCAGTAGAGGGGCGCCGTCATCACCCACGTCAAACGTCGATCCCACGATGTAATCCTGACGGATGAGTGACATTTCCTTCGTTCCCTAAAGAGTGTGATAGAGGAAACATTTACAAACAACGAATAACAAGTCTAAATACCCTGGGAAAGTTCTATTTAATTGAATCCTTTTGCTTTCTACGACTGTAATCACCTCTAACAGAATATGAATCAAGTGCCGGGCTGGCAATTGTCAAAATTTACTATTCAGTTCGGCTACGAGTAGATTATAGTTCGAAATGCAATAGATCCCACTCGCCTCTATTTTTTTTGTCACCTCAACTCACATCCTGTTCGGGTTTACATGCATATGAACTAATTACGTCAATGAGCTAAGCGTGTGTAACGTTGAATTTAGATGAAGTGTATACTAATTTTTAGGAGGGAGAGTTCAAAACCATTTAGGAAAAATACCATGAGTATACCCAAGCGGGATTCTAAACCCGATCTCCCCCTTCCTCGACAGTCTAGTCTACTGCGAGAGTGATTCCTTAGACCATACGGCCACCAAAGTTGGTTACTCGTCTATAAATAATAATTTGATTCCCTAGTTAAACGAGCAACTCTGATGTGTAATACTTCGCACCAAGGAAAGAATCAATTCCGTCATGTTGATGTGTCTGAGCGAAGTCTCTCGCTGGTTCAAATCAACCAGACCGGAGGTGAAGAGGCCCTTGTAAATCTGGTAGAGCTCTCGAGCCCCGGTGTCATTCACAAGTAGACCCACTGGAGTTGATTTACTGCCGTAAATCTGCGAACAAAGCCACAACTAACTGTTTGTGGAAAGTGCCTTGATTCGTTGTGTGTGGCTTATAAATCAAACCCAACTCACATATATTTGAAATAACCTTTAAGCTAGAGAGTTAATTGGAATAACGACACGATATCTAAGGGGAAACGTTGGCATGCAGGATAGAAATATTAATTGGACTAGTGACAAGATATCTAAGGGGAAACGTTGGCATGCAGGATAGGAATCTTAATTGGACTAATAACAAGATATCTAAGGGGAAACGTTGGCATGCAGGATAGGAATCTTAATTGAACTAATGACAAGATATCTAAGGTGAAATGTTGGCATGCAGGATAGGAATCTTAATTGGACTAATTACAAGATATCTAAGGTGAAATATTGGCATGCAGGATAGGAATCTTAATTGGACTAATGACAAGATATTTAAGGTGAAATGTTGGAATGCAGGATAGGAATCTTAATTGGACTAATGACAAGATATCTAAGGTGAAATATTGGCATGCAGGATA
Source organism: Timema genevievae (assembly GCA_902155825.1). Lineage (NCBI taxonomy): Eukaryota > Metazoa > Arthropoda > Insecta > Phasmatodea > Timematidae > Timema > Timema genevievae. The sequence continues at coordinate 38,482 of CABFWO010002194.1, forward strand.
AGAATCTTAATTGGACTAATGACAAGATATCTAAGGTGAAACATTGGCATGAAGGATAGGAATGGTTTGAAGCCCTTTATGACCAGTAGTGTCAGGCCAATAAAGACCCTGGAGACTGATACCATAAATAAAGTATTCTAGATGGCTAACCAACCACTCCGTGGGCTTCTGAAATTTTACTGTTGAAATACTGGTTGACTAGGACACGTGAAGATATAATTCATATCACAATATAGTCATGTGGCTACAAATTATATCACCACCGTTGAGGGTGTTCAAGGCGATCACTGTCGGAATAAAGGCTGGTTGGGAATTTACAACGGAGGATGAACAGGTATTATGTCAGTGAGTTCAAATCTGTTAAAATCAATAAATCCCTGATGACATCAAACCAGGCATGTTTAAGGTGAATGGTACAGCCATTGGGGGATGACCTACTTTCATTCACAAACAAGAATATTTTTTTCCCTAGAGGTGCATTTACTTGACAATGAGGAAGGCTACTATCATGACCCTGACGGGTATGGACATCTTGATGAGGGACTGACCTTGATATCCATGTTGAGCGATGGAAGGTCCTTAGATCCCTGCCATTGCCTGACTACAAGGAAGGTGACTATCATGACCCTGATGTGTATGGACATCTTGATGAAGGACTGACCTTGATATCCATGTTGAGTGATGGAAGGTCCTTAGATCCCTGCCATTGTCTGACTACAAGGAAGGCTACTATCATGACCCTGATGTGTATGGACATCTTGATGAAGGACTGACCTTGATATCCATGTTGAGTGATGGAAGGTCCTTAGATCCCTGCCATTGCCTGACTACAAGGAAGGTGACTATCATGACGCTGATGGGTATCAATATCTCGATGAAGAATAAAATCTTGGTCCTCCAGGTATGGTAAAAATTCTTCATGAGCATGGCCCGCATTTGGTTTATCGTCAGGGCCATGGCTGTTGGTCGCTCTACATCGTCGATATTCTTTGGAACTAGGGCAGAAAATAATAGGGCTATACTCTAAACAGCACCACACCAAATTTCTGGAAAATATTTAACTCACTTTAGTGACTGTATTTGCTAGGGGCTCATAAGTAAAGACTAGGAAAAGGTGTACTGTTTTCACTGGAGAAATATTTTATTTATTTTGGCCAAAACAATGTTTTTCAATAAAAACTGTAAAAAACACTGTCTTTTCCTCGCCTCCCCTTCCATCCCGCCTTAAAAAGGACCACTTTCAGTGGCTGACGCACGCCAGAACCACTGAATTACAGACCATCACTCAGGTAACTGCAACCTAAGGAACAATGGTGCAAGGAACATCAACACGTTTATTTGTAAAAGTGAAATATTTGTGTTGGTACTTGTACGGTTTATATCCTTACCAGGGAGTGTGGGAATCACTGAGTCTGCTAGGATGGAGGAAAAAAAAAGTCTTAAACAACTCAGTCACGCCCCATAAATCAACAACACCCAATAGCCGCTTTGGTGGCCATATGGAATAAGGCGCTACTATCACAGTGGACTAGACTGCTGATGACAGGGAAATCGAGGTTCGACTCTAGGTCAGGTGTTATGAGGGTGATTAATACAAAATGGTTTTCAACTCTCCCTCCACACAAATTCTGGTACACTTCCTCTAAAATATAACCTTCATAATCCCTAAAACCATTACCGTAATTAGTACATAAGCGTATAACCCGAACGAGTAGTAAGACCCGGTGCTAGAATAAAAAAATAAGATTAAAAAAGACCAAAAGGTTGTTTTGATTTATATCCATCTGGATGCGGTTGGTCAGTGATACCCACACCATCTGGTAGAAATCCCATGTACTAAGAGAGCTCACCCAGGAAGTTTGGAGGTGCTATGTTTCCTTTCACACTGAATTTATATGAGCAAACGTGAAAGAGCCTACCAATTTTGCCGGGAAAGGTATTTTCACATACCTTCCAGGGTTCTTTTACATTTCACAGTCGACATGGGACCGACAGCTTTACTTCCCCTCCAAGGGAAGTTGTGATACGAGTTTTTATCGAACAGGTTTGCTATTTGGAAGGCCATGGAATATAACCTACAACCGCTCAACAGAGAAGCGAATACAATCTGCAAACACTCAACAGAGAAGTGAATATAACCTACAACCGCTCAACAGAGAAGCGAATACAATCTACAACCGCTCAGCAGAGAAGTGAATATAACCTACAAACAGCTCAACAGAGAAGCGAATACAATCTACAACCGCTCAACAGAGAAGTGAATATAACCTACAACCGCTCAACAGAGAAGTGAAAGTAACCTACAACCGCTCAACAGAGAAGGGAATATGTAATCAAGCTGGTTAGCCAATGACCCCACAAGAAGTTCGAGCCAGCTAGCCAAGGTGTAGCTGGTGGTGTAGGTGCACCAGGTGTGGAAAAAAGGGGGTGGATTTATCCATACTAGTGCCCTCAACCCCCTTCAACCTCGGCGGGTTTTGAACCCACGAACATCGGGTATAATTCAAGACGCTGAATACAGGACAGCATAAGCGAAGCTAAGGAGCCATCGAGCCCACCAGTGTGTGTTATACGCTTATGTACTAATTACACTCATGGTTTTGGAATTAGGAAGCCTATATTTTAGAGGAAGTGTACCCGCATTTGCGTGAAGGGAGAGTGGAAAACCACCCTCAGTACACCCGACCTATATTCTAACCTCACTCTCCCATCATTGGCAGTCTAGTCTACTGCGAGAGTAGTGCCTTAGACCATGCGGCCACCGAAGCGGGTGAATATATGTTGAAATATATCATATTTAGTGAGATATTTCAAATGTCTTCATTGTATTGTGCCGTGCTAATGGGGCATTAACTCACACAAGCCTTTTTTTGATATTTGATTTGTTTTCTCACTTTCTTTTTTTTCTCTCTTACTACTGTTTGTCTTCCCTTATCTTTACATGCCTCTCGTCTGCGCCTGCGCGGCGATTTCCCCTGCTGGGCGGACGCTCTGACTCCCCCCTTCTCGTCATTTATTCTTTCTCCCCACCACTCTGTTGGGCTGCGCATGCGCCCTCCGTCCTTCAATCCAACGCTAGGCTCTGCTGACCTTTTATGATTGACAAAAAAGTATTCTAGTATTGGAGCTCCCAAGGAGCAGATTGTACGACACTACGCCTGGGAGCTTAGAAAAATTAGGGATAAAGTCTTTTTATCTAAATCACTATGTGTTGTGTAGGTCGACCAGAGTAATGCTGGCATGCATGATCTAGTGAACAGTCAACTAGCTCTCTATGGCTCTTCTTGGACGGGGAGCCCAGCTGTTGCCCAGCTAGCCCCCGCCACATACTTGCTGTCAACACACTCTCAACAGCTGCCAGAGTCAGGTGAATAGCTCTCTATGGCTCTTCTTGGACGGGGAGCCCAGCTGTTGCCCAGCTAGCCCCCGCCACATACTTGCTATCAACACACTCTCTACAGCTGCCAGAGTCGGGTGAATGCCATGGGTGGCCTGACTGGCTTACTCACCGGACAGTTCACGAGTTATGTGACCTGGGATCGTCTGACACACGCCAGCTTGTCCATACGTATGTAGTGAGCCCGCTATATCTCGGGCAGTGTTTGACCCAGTGAACCTAGGTCATATGATTGTCAATTTTTCTTATGTCAACAAGTAAACCAGGGTCTTTTAGTAATCATATTTTCTTATAATATACATCATGTTGACAAGTGAACCCTGGCCTAATAATTACCGGATTTTCTTATAACAGACGTCATGTTAGCAAATGATCCCAGGTTTAATGATTACCTGTTTTTCTCATAATTTACGTCAAGTCAGCCAGTGTACCCGGATCTTATGACTATTTATTTTTCTTATACTAAACGTCATGTCGACTAGTGAACCTAGGTATTTCAATTATCAATTTGTCATTTAATGTATGTCGTGCTAACAAGTGCACCCTGATCTTGTAATTACCAATTTCACCGTACTATACGCCAAGTAAACAAGTGGGCCCGGATCCAATGTTTGCCTATTAATCGTGTGATATATGTCATGTAAACGCGTGAGCTTGGGTCTAATAATTACCAGTTTTTGGCATTATTTATATACGTTAACCAGTGAGCTTCGATCTCGTATATACCTTTTTGTCTTGTGATATATGTTATGTAAACGCTTGAGCCTAGGTTTTGTTATTACCAGTTTTTGGCAATATATATATATATGTTGACCAGTGAGCCTAGTTCTCTTAATTACCTATTTATCTTGTGAGATGGGTCGGGTAAACAGAAGGACCAAAATATTATTGTTGCCAGTATTTCTTATTTTATATATCATGTTAACTATTGAACCAAAATCTTATTGATGTTATTATTATTATTATTATTATTGTTACCAATTTTTATTATAGATTTTTGTTGGCTAGTGAGCTGTGACCATATAATAACCTAATGTCTTATTGTATACAATTCGATTATGATGTCAAATAATAAAATCTCATTACCCATTTATCCTGTGTATGTTAAGTTGTACATATCCCTTTAAACCCTTAAAGGGGGGTACAGTATTTCTTCTTCCTTTTAAATCCTTACCTTGGCTAATTACGCTACGGCCCCATTTATAAACTACTCCATAGTGAAATAAAGCAAGGTAAGCTTGTAAACGAAGAATCCGTAACAAATTTTAAATCCCTTAGAACATTTTAACTTTCTCTTGAACTGTTTGTAAGCCTGTGTTTTGTTCTCTGATTTGAGAGAATTTCACATACATACATTATATTACATTACATTACATTAACCCGCCTCGGTGGCGTAGTTGGCTAACGCGCTAGTCGTGTTTAGCTCGACCGCCGAGTACGGGGAGATCGAGGTTCGAATCTTGGTCGGGTGAACTGGGGGTGGTTTTTCCTAAATGGTTTTCCACTCTCCCTCCACGCAAATGCGGGTTCCCTTCCTCTAAATTAAAACCCTCCCAATTCCTAATCCATTAGCGTAATTAGTACTCAAGCCTATAACCCGAACTGGTAGTAAGACGCGGTGCTAAATATTACATTACATACATACATACATACATACATACATGCATACAAACTTTCTCCACACTTCCCTATCCTTGTATACTCCCTTCTCTTCAACAACATCCATACACCGAGTCATACATGTTCGTTTATTCTTAAAATTCTTAATGTTTCTCTTTTTCACACATTCATCAACAACATTTATCCACGTCTTACATGTCCTACCCCTTCCTTTTGATCCACATACACTCTACCTTCATATATTTTCTTCGTCACTCGATCCACACTCATTCTCTCAACATGCCCAAACCAACGTAACACGCTTCTTTCACAATGACCTATTGTATTCCCTTTCAAACCTCCTTCAGCACCCATTCATTACTGATTCTGTCCATACGAGTGTTTCCACGTACATTTCTTAGATATCTCATTCCAACTGCATTCACCTTGCATTTCTCTTGACAAGCCCAAGAACCCAACCTAAGATTTAGTTGGTAAAAGTAGTAAGTGAGAGGTCCGACACTTTAAGCTCAGTCGTTAGCATGTCTGTAAACTGAGATAAAGGTCCTGGGATCGATTCCTGACATGACCAATTTTTTTTTATCATTGGTGAAATGTTGGGTTTCCCCTTTCACAATGATAAATTAACAGCAGGGGGCTGGGTGTAATCATTTGGTTTAGAAAGTACACGTTAAATACCTCAAATAAATAAATTAACTAGAGTTACTTACATATACTCGTTGTGGACTTTGGAGAGTCATCAACTTGCCCCTCTGAATAGACCGAGACAGGATGGTCACCTTTGCCATTGACGGGCGAGTAATCGTCTTTGATTAGAGGCGTGTCCTGTTCTCTACCGACCCTGCAACAAATAAATAAACACTTGTAAATACCACCACAAGCGAGGCGCACGGACTGAACGTCATGCCTCGTCTGCTTTGATTTGCCGGTGACAGGTACGTCGGGCTTGGTACGTTTCATTTTTTTTATCACCCCGTCTTACTACCCGTTCGGGTTATACGCATATGAACTAATTACGCTAATGTGCTTAAGATGATGATGTATAATTTAGAGGAAGTGCACCCACATTTGCTCAGAGTGTGAATGGAATAACAATTTAGGAAACAAAAATCTCAGTTCACCCAACCTAGGTTCAAACCTTGATCTCCTCATCATCTGAAGTCTAGTCTACTGCGAGAGTAGCGCCTTAGACTACGCGGCCACCGAAGCAGATCACTTCATATTAATCAACCACCTCTGTGGTCTAAAGGTCAGAGCTCCTGGCTCCATAACCAGAGGGGCCAGGCTCGATCCCCGGTGCTACCAGAATTATTCTGTGAAACAATTGGTCTGGAACGGGGTCAAACTCAGCCCCGTGAGGACAAATGAGGAGCTACTTGAATAAATAAGTATCAGCTCCGGTCTAGAAAAATGAGATTATTCTTACCACAAGACACCATCTATCCACAAATATTGGTTCTATCATTGCTAACTGCTTTTTAAATTAGCTCATTTCAATTTAAATGAGATTTATTAATTCTTAACAGCATATTTTACTAATCACCCACACTTTAATCTCTTTAATAGTTACCTTTAATTACTTGTGTAAGTAACTTAAAATAAAGTTTTAAGTTAAATAAACTAGTATCCTTCAAAGTTATTAATAGCTTACAAACTAATTGTTACTTCATATTTGCATTCTAATATCAGTTCATTGACTATAAGTCTTTGGTAAAAAAAAGGGAGGGGTTATAATTAGTTTCGTCTTTAAATCTACAATTTACTCACTACTCCTCCACATAGATGGGGGTACATTTCCTCTAAATTTAACCTTCCTAATACCAACCCCTATCGTGAACGCTTTTTTTTAATCGTCTACAACTGAGGCTATTTGGTTTATTCACAAAAATGGCCAGATGAAATCTTCCTGTCAGGATGTATATTAAATTCAAGTCAATGCGGTCTAGGTGCTAATAGTATAGTGAGTGTTTATACTCGTCGGAGGAAGGGGGGAAGTGTTATCAGCAGATAAACAAGAGGCCTCAGATGATGAACTGCTAATTTTTTGCTTTCTCTTTCTATTCATACATTGGCGATTAAGTGTGATAGTGCTTAAGTGTGATAATACTTAGAGTGCATAGGTGCTTCAAGAAGGTGAAACCCACTTCATAAAATATCTTCAAATCCACCAAATAGGCAGCGTCCCTAAGAGCCTATAAACGCCTAGCTACTCACTTCATGAACACTTCCTCCATCGTAGTCAAGGACACTCCGTAGCTGAGGATGTTGAGTAACTCCTTCCTGTCTTCCAGTTCACGCAGCATGGGTTCGAACACTGGCGAGCGCTCCTCCTCCAGAAGATACGATAACTCGGACGCTATGTTCTGACTCACTTTAAGGTCGGGGATGTACTTCCTGAGGAGTTCTGTCACCAGGCTTACGTTGCAGTTGGGACCTTTTACTATGATCAAGTAGTAGCCAGCACCTTAACAAACAACACGAGACAGTTCACTATGAACAGGTGGTAGACAGCATCTTAACACACAACACGAGACAGTTCACTATGAACAGGTGGTAGACAGCACCTTAACAAACAACACGAGACAGTATTATAAACAGGTGGTAGACAGCAACTTAACAAACAACACGAGACAGTTCACTATGAACAGGTGGTAGACAGCATCTTAACAAACAACACGAGACAGTTCACTATGAACAGGTGGTAGACAGCATCTTAACAAACAACACGAGACAGTCTTATAAACAGGTGGTAGACAGCACCTTAACAAACAACACGAGACAGTTCACTATGAACAGATGGTAGACAGCATCTTAACAAACAACACGAGACAGTCTTATAAACAGGTGGTAGACAGTATCTTAACAAACAACACGAGACAGTTCACTATGAACAGGTGGTAGACAGCATCTTAACAAACAACACGAGACAGTTCACAATGAACAGGTGGTAGACAGCACCTTAACAAAAAACACGAGACAGTATTATAAACAGGTGGTAGACAGCAACTTAACAAACAACACGAGACAGTTCACTATGAACAGGTGGTAGACAGCATCTTAACAAACAACACGAGACAGTATTATAAACAGGTGGTAGACAGCATCTTAACAAACAACACGAGACAGTTCACTATGAACAGGTGGTAGACAGTATCTTAACAAACAACACAAGACAGTTCACTATGAACAGGTGGTAGACAGCACCTTAACAAACAACACGAAACAGTATTATAAACAGGTGGTAGACAGCAACTTAACAAACAACATGAGACAGTATTATAAACAGGTGGTAGACAGTATCTTAACAAACAACACAAGACAGTTCACTATGAACAGGTGGTAAACAGCACCTTAACAAACAACACGAGACAGTTCACTATGAACAGGTGGTAGACAGCAACTTAACAAACAATACGAGACAGTTCACTATGAACAGTTTGTAGCCAGTAACTCCCCTCCATCCCTTCCTTGCACCCACACACGACTCCCACGAGTGGTCCTCACCGTATTTCTTCTTGAGGAAGAAGGAGGATCCGCAGCACTGCAGGTCCCCGCCGGACATGATGGCGATGCGGTCTCCCAGGACGTCCGCCTCATCCATGAAGTGAGTGGAGAGGAGGATGGTTCGGTCGTGTTTCTCAGCCTCCAGAAGGTTCCACAGAGTTCTGCGGGCGGCAGGATCCATCCCTGAGGTGGGCTCGTCAAACATCACCACCTGCTCGGACAAAGAGGACAAACTCATGGGCACCCTCCTTTCGTCGTCGAATGGTCTAGATCAGTGTTCAGCAAACATTTTGATTTCACGGTACACTTATCTAAATTCACACTATACCGTACGTCATGGACATCAGGCAATCTCGAGTTTGTTTTAACGTCGACGGTCCGTTCTAGGAAATGTGAAATGAGTTGCGTTAGAATACCGTTCATTCTCTGCCTTTTGAAAACTTTTTTTTAAATAAAGGGATGATAATTGTGGGGTTTTAAACTTGTTTAGTGAAAGAGACTATTCACTCTGCCAGTGTATAGATGTGATGTAGGTTTTAGAACTAGTTTAAAGAGTTTAGAAAAAGGTCCTCATCCTATCGATGTCCCTACCCAGCAATTCCACGCCCTGCGCTATCATCAATGTCATAACTCTGACCTGCGCCGCCCGGGGCTGTGCGGTTGTTAGACAACTCACTTCCAACATGATGCAGGGAGTCCTCCACCGTACTGAACAGAGACTCAAGCTGTAGGATATTCTCCCCTCAAGTTGCTGTAACTTGGTAGCTGAGTGTGTAGAGCACCTGGAAGTATCCCCTTAACAACTGGCGTTCTCCCCGGCTTCCCACAAAGCTAGTATGGGTGAGAAATATGATTTAAACGATAAAGTCTGTGGGTGGTGAATATCACACATTGTACAAGGGATTGGAAGAGAAGGACTAAGTTTGTGTCGTAGCTTGCAGCCTTTGGTAATCTAGAGCACGCAAGAATGACGTTAGCCTGAGAGCTAGTACTGTCATTTGTTCAGAATCAGCAGATACGCACTCGATTGGGGGGGAGGGGTTTCCAGAGGTAGCTTCCCCCACCCCCCTAAGCTAATAATAAGGTGGGGCTTCCTCTAAACCAATGGTATTCAACCTTTAAATAGAACTTTGGGAAATGCACATAACAAATAATATGTTTCAGTAACAATGTATATTATTTCATGTTTGCTCTTAGATGAAACGCTATGTTATTTTTCTACTTTCTCTCGACCCCTAAGCCAACCTAGCGGCTCTATCGGTGTACCAACCAAACCTGGTAGATAACAGACAGATAGCGGATAGGGTTGGGGAGATAGGTCGCTCGCAACAGCTCTGTTCTAATTGGACCACTGAAAGGGCTGAGGGATACCGCAGTGATGTATGAGGAGAGGAGGTTTACGGTGTTCAAGTTCCCCTTTAGTATGACAGGTCTGTGTACCCCCTTTCATGTTTCCCCCTAGGTATAACACGTCTGTGTACCCCCTTTAAGATGGAGAGGTGTATAGGGGGTTCATGTTTCCCCCTAGGTATAGCACGTCTGTGTACCCCCTTTAAAGATGGAGAGGTGTATAGGGGGTTCATGTTTCCCCCTAGGTATAGCACATCCGTGTACCCCCTTTAAGATGGAGAGGTGTATAGGGGGTTCATGTTTCCCCCTAGGTATAACCCGTCTGTGTACCCCCTTTAAGATGAAGAGGTGTATAGGGGGTTCCACTACCCCTCCTTGGCATGACAACCATCCGATCTATCGCTCACCTGACGATATAGACCACATGACCCTCATCGCCCTACCGACCTTGGAGTTGCCGCACAGCGCCACGGCGGCCGACAGTTTCCTCTGCATCCCCCCAGAGAGCGTCATTGCCTGTGCGTGTTCCTTGTTCTCCAGCTGGAGGGCTCTCAGGTACTTGTGGATCTCTTCTTCAATGTCCTGGTCCTCCATTCCTTTTAACTGGAACAGCAGATAGAACAGAACACACAATCATATTTACCAAGCCATTGGGGTAATTTTACAGCCCCTTAAGAGCGATCTCCAAAACACTTGTATCCAGCGTTTGAATACTGTTCTTGGACGCCACCGGAATGCGAGTCAGAGTCCTTGAGATGTTGTTGATCATTGATCTAAGCACAGTCCAAATACAAATGTTCTTCAGCCAATTTTGTATACAAATTTTGTGGTCCTCTCACTAATAATGAATAAAAAACAGACAACACACCTTGGAGAAGAAGTAGAAGTGCTCTCTGACGGTCTACTCCTAAAAGAGGACATCACAACAGACAACTCACCTTGGAGAAGAAGTAGAGGTGCTCTCTGACAGTCAAACTCCTAGAAGAGGACATCACGACAGACAACTCACCTTGGAGAAGAAGTAGAAGTGCTCTCTGATGGTCAACTCCTAAAAGAGGACATCACAACAGACAACTCACCTTAAAGAAGAAGTAGAAGTGCTCTCTGATGGTCAACTCCTAAAAGAGGACATCACAACAGACAACTCACCTTGGAGAAGAAGTAGAGGTGCTCTCTGACGGTCTACTCCTAAAAGAGGACATCACAACAGACAACTCACCTTGGAGAAGAAGTAGAGGTGCTCCCTCACAGTCAACTCCCCGAAAAGGACGTTGTGTTGAGGACACAGTCCTAGACTCGCCCTCACGCCCTCTATATCAGTCCTCACGTCGTACCCTCCTACCAGGGCGGTACCACTGGTAGGGGTGATCATACCAGTCAGCATAGACATGGTCGTCGTCTTGCCTGCTCCGTTGTGACCCAGAAGAACCGTGATCTGACCTTCGTACAAGTTCAAGGTCAGATTGTTGACGGCCACCTTGTTACCATACACCTGGACGAGAAATGAAACGATCAGGACTCAATTTCCCTTTAGTGCGCTTAACACTATGATTACTAACGATTCCTGAAAATATGGATGTGGAAGGTAAACCAAATAGAAGCAATTTCACAGAAATTTGCGTGGAAAACAGATTAAAGAAACGAAACAAGTCAACCCATTCAAGATTTGAATCTCGACCTCTTAAGGTTATTGGTAATCCAGTACCACGAGAGCCTAACATATTAGACCAGGTGGGCACAGATGGGGGTGGAATTAAGGCGCTGGAATAGTCTAGTATAAATTCTCAAATGCCAGAAAGCAAGTGGGCTTATAACGTTCCTGGGTGGAGATGTTTGTTAGTAGGAGAACAAAGAGGGGAGGAGGAAAGTAAAAATAACAGTACAATGTGTGTTATGACTATTAAATTACATCATTCTATTCCCAAAGATCCATTCTACGCTTCTATAACAGTTACCTTTCGTTTCCCGGACATTTAGCTCTCAATGATCAACAGAAATATGTGGATTGTTGAACTTTTCAGAGGGAAAATGTGAACTTTAAACTATGTTCACACATCTATATATATGTATAGGGTCATAGAATATAGATTTGTGTTCATTCCAATAAAAATCAAACTCGTGTACTGTTGAAGCCTTCGTCTTTTCTTTAACCTAAGCTCAACACCTGGTTGGCGATATCTCGTCAGATACTTTGGCAGCCTGCTATAACAATATTGTTCTGGCCTCTCTTTACCTTACGCATCCTCTTTATTTGTATCCCCGGGTGAAGGTACTTTGGTTCCCTCTCATTCATATCCATGCTCCCCCCTTTCCAGTCCTTCACCGGGTCTTCTTCAATCTTCTTCCTTTTCCTGTCATCCCCGCACCAGAAGGACAGCTGAAGAAGATAAAGAAACAATCAAACTTGGGCCTCATACCTAGAGAAGGAACATTTTCCCACCCCTTTTTAAATGTGACGAATACACTCGAGATATCCCAAGTTTTAAAGTCTCCACCTCAGTTTTAATTTCTCCCGAGGACGTTAACACCAGAAACATTATCAAATGAGTTACAATAAAGTAATATAAGAGATTACAGTTCTCTTCTTACATTCACGTATAAACTACAGCGCTTGGTGGTTGAATATGTTACTAACGTCGGGTCTGCTGTAAACCAGATATGTTAATACTTCAAAATTATAATCAGATGCTTTACAAATATATTTCTTCCACTCTTGGATGGTAGTATGACATAACATGCCACGAAAATAACCAGCTACAGCTGACACACAATACCTTTAATGAATATTTGACTAGGACGACCACATATATTGTTGAAGTGAGAATAAATTGTGGTGATCTACAGTTATTTTGATAACTATACTAACCACGTTATGATAACATGTAATTAGTTCTCAGTTGACTTTTTTTTTCAAATGTCCCATTTTTACCTGTAAGGGAAAGTACCATGGCTTAGGAACTCCATACGATCCAGGGAAGATGGCCTCAACGTAGATCGCTATCAAGAAGTAGATGAGGCTGTCTATCGCCATCATCACCAAGATGTGGCCAAACAGGAAGTCGTCACCAGGAAGTGCTGGCTGCCACACGGTGCTCCACTTCAGACCTTGGCCTAAATGGAGAAATAAACACTGCAGACCTCGGGCTAAATGGAGAAATAAACACTGCAGACCTTGGGCTAAATGGAGAAATAAACACTGCAGACCTCGGTCTAAATGGAGAAATAAACACTGCAGACCTCGGGCTAAATGGAGAAATAAACACTGCAGACCTCGGTCTAAATGGAGAAATAAACACTGCAGACCTCAGTCTAAATGCAGAAATAAACACTGCAGACCTTGACCTAAATTGAGAAATAAACACTGCAGACCTCGGGCTAAATGGAGAAATAAACACTGCAGACTTCAGTCTAAATGGAGAAATAAACACTGCAGACCTCGGTCTAAATGGAGAAATAAACACTGCAGACCTCGGTCTAAATGGAGAAATAAACACTGCAGACTTCAGTCTAAATGGAGAAATAAACACTGCAGACCTTGGGCTAAATGGAGAAATAAACACTGCAGACCTCGGTACTAAATGGAGAAATAAACACTGCAGACCTCGGGCTAAATGGAGAAATAAACACTGCAGACCTCGGTCTAAATGGAGAAATAAACACTGCAGACCTCAGTCTAAATGCAGAAATAAACACTGCAGACCTTGACCTAAATTGAGAAATAAACACTGCAGACCTCGGGCTAAATGGAGAAATAAACACTGCAGACTTCAGTCTAAATGGAGAAATAAACACTGCAGACCTCGGTCTAAATGGAGAAATAAACACTGCAGACCTCGGTCTAAATGGAGAAATAAACACTGCAGACTTCAGTCTAAATGGAGAAATAAACACTGCAGACCTTGGGCTAAATGGAGAAATAAACACTGCAGACCTCGGTATAAATGAAGAAATAAACACTGCAGACCTCGGTCTAAATGCATAAATAAATATTGCAGACCTTGGTCTAAATGGAGAAATAAACAATGCAGACCTCAGCCTAAATGCAGAAATAAATACTGAAGACCTCGGTCTAAATGCAGAAATAAACACTGCAGACCTCGGCTTAAATGGAGTAATAAACACTGCAGATCTCGGCCTAAATGAAGAAGTAAACACTGCAGACTTCAGTCTAGATGCAGAAATAAACACTGCAGACCTCGGCCTAGCCGGAGAAATAAACAATGCAGACCTTGGCCTAAATGGAGAAATAAACAATGCAGACCTCAGCCTAAATGGAGAAATAAACACTGCAGACCTTGACCTAAATTGAGAAATAAACAATGCAGACCTTGGCCTAAATGGAGAAATAAACCCTGCAGACCTCGGCCTAAATAAAGGCACCGGACTAGACGAGACTGACGCCATTTTCAGCGTGTCCATTGGTTGTGGGGGTATTTATTTACATCCACACATTATTATTTCCTCTTAGCACCGCGTCTCAATAACTGTTGGGTCTATATGCACGATGTGTAATAATTACGCTAATTTGTTAGGTAATGGGGAAGGTTGAATTTAGAGGAAGTGTACCCGCACTTGCAGAGAGAGAGGGAGAGGAAAATCGTTGAGGAAAAAGACTCGGTACATTCTACCGGGATTCTAACACATATCTTCTTTTCTGCAGTCTACTCTATTGCATGAGCTTCGCCTTAGACCATGCGGCCACCACAGTGGGAAAAATTATTAGTTCGTAATATTCCGTGCTAGCACAATTAACAGCCAACAGTGTTGCCACAACTGAAAACAAAATATTTCCTGATATCCTATGGTAAGTTCCTATTAACCCTACCTAAAAATAACTGTAATAGTTGACAAACCTTTTACAAATTGGGGTACAGGGGAAATAGGGAGAAGTCAGATTACACACATGTTCCAGGACCACTTTTACATCTCAAACTCCATCAAGACTACAAAAAATACCTTTTTATTTAATTTAAAACTGACAGAAACCTTTTTTAACCATAAACTAAAGTTAATTAGAAAAGTCTCTTGATTGTCTAACACAGTGGTTGGCAACCTACAGCCCGAGAGCCGGATCCAGCCTGCTTACTGATTTTATATGGCCCGAAAAAGATTTATAAAATAAGGAGACGCGTTCCTAAAAATAGATTCATAACTAATTCTTATATAAAAGATATAAAGTTGAAATGTTTTGCTCAATTCTTTTCAAACCTAACAATTTGATTTTTTTTAAACCAATACGGCCCCGCGATATTAAAAAGATTGCCAACTACTTGGTCTAAAAGATGAAAGCCTTAACTCAATTTGAGCAGGAATTGGGCTTTGCTTTTAGTGGTTGCTGGGGCTAAGACCCAGACCCCCTCCTTGTGGTTGCTGAGTCTAGGACCCAGACCACCTTCTGGTTGTTGAGGCTAAGACCTAGATCCCCTCCTTGGGGTTACTGAGGCTAAGACCCATACCCCCTCCTTGTGGTTGCTGAAGCTAAGATCCAGACCACCTTCTTGTTGTTGCTGAGGCTAAGACCCAAACCCCCTCCTTGTGGTTGCTGAGGCTAAGACCCATACCCCCTCCTTGTGGTTGCTGAGGCTAAGACCCATACCCCCTCCTTGTGGTTGCTGAAGCTAAGACCCAGACCCTCCTCCTTATGGTTTCTGAGGCTAGGACTTAGACCCCCTCCTTGGGGTTACTGAGGTTAAGACCCAGACCCCCTCCTTGTGGTTGCTGAGGCTAATACCCAGACCACCTCCTTGTGGTTGCTGAGGCTAAGACCCAGACCCCCTCCTTGTGGTTGCTGAAGCTAAGACCCAGACCCCCTCCTTGTGGTTGCTGAAGCTAAGACCCAGACCCCTTCCTTGTGGTTGCTGAGGCTAAGACCCAGACCCCTTCCTTGTGGTTGCTGGGGATAAGACCCATACCCCCTCCCAAAAGAACACCTCACCAGTCCCCTCGTGCATGAGAAGCAGTTGGAACCCGTAGGACATGGCCGTGTTGGAGAAGAGACAGGCTATCATTTTGGACGTCGTCGTGATGCCGCTGTAGTTGAACTGCATGAAGAGGTACGGGGCGTACAGCATGAACCACCCCAGGCCGGCCACTGTCGCGGCGATATTAGCTGAAACCACAACTTAGTGAAGCTTCAAACCACTAAGCACCGTCTACTTAGAGGGAAACATCCTCACAATTCTGTATTTATTAAGAGAATGTCAGTTCCGAAGCTTCAAATCACTGACACAATCCTCAACAAACAAAAGGGACTCACCTCTAGTGAAGAAGACAGAGACCATGAAACAGAAACAAATGCTGACGGTCATGTACAGGATGAGGAACACGAAGAGGACGCTGCTGTCGGTCAAAGTGAGCACGGCGAGATTCGAACCGTGGAACCACCGGACCTTCATCAGGATCACCATCAGGGTGATGGAGAACAGGAGTAGGATGAAGTTCTGCAGGAACCAGGCCACCCAGTGGAGCCAGTTGGGGAGACCCATGATCTTCATCGCTTCCTGGAGAATGTTTACAAATACTTCATACTGACTGACAGGATCAAGGTTGTAAGGATAATATTTCAAGGGAACCTTAGACGGGATAGAATTTCAGGGAAACCATAGCCGTGGAGCTTAGGGGTAAGTCCCACCTTAAGCTGATGTTCCTTCTCGAGAGTGATGGACTTGACGACGTATATGGAGGTGTAGGAGAAGCTCAGCATGATCACGATGGCGACAAACAGCACCAGAGCAGGCAGCAGGGGGTCGTCGTAGTACGCCGGGTAGGGGAACCTCTGCATCTGCACGGTGGGGATGACCTTCTTGCCCCTGTTGAAGTATTCCGTCAAAGACGAGGACACGGCGTGCTGAAGAGCCAGGAACCCTTCTGGGAAGTAACCTGAAACATACAATTATTAATATTACCAGCAACATATTTGGTAAGTAGCCTGGAACATACAAAGATTAATATTACCAGAAACACATCTGGTAAGTAGCCTGAAACATACAAAGATTAATATTACCAGGAACACATCTGGTAAGTAGCCTGGAACATACAAATA
Organism: Timema genevievae; assembly: GCA_902155825.1. Lineage (NCBI taxonomy): Eukaryota > Metazoa > Arthropoda > Insecta > Phasmatodea > Timematidae > Timema > Timema genevievae. Next base: position 55,395 of record CABFWO010002194.1, read on the forward strand.
TTAATATTACCAGAAACACATCTGGTAAGTAGCCTGGAACATCCAGTCCAAGTATACAAAGCGTGTTTTTTTCTAAATGGTTTACCAATCTCCTTCTCCGCAAATGCTGTTTCGCTAGTTCTGAATAAAAATGTTCTCATCCGTAACAAATTATCGTAATCAGTACATTTGTGCATATCTCGAATGAGGGGTGAGGGGGTGATCAGACAAACTCGAACAAGTTTCAAAATTAATGTGAGCTAGCTTCGAAGAGCTATATGAATTAAAAATGTTTATTTAAAACTACAAAATATCTAGATTAATCTAAAACTTTGTTTACTGGTAAGTCTAGAATCTATATGAAAGGTCCAGTCCTACCTGGAACATCACCCCCTTCATTGTTGTCTCTGAACCTGGGACCCGGCTCCTGGAATAGTGGGAAAATGATGTTGGTCTTCCAGTTGAGGACCCCTGATATTGTGGAAGAGCTCATTGGCACCCTGGACTCGCCGGGGAACCTTATTCTCACCTAGAGAAAGAGACAGATACAAGTACTTTATTGTAGTGTAGTGTGGACCTTGTCTAGCACCTGGGACCTCCTGGTTCTAGTGTAGTGTGGACCTTGTCTAGCACCTGGGACCTCCTGACCCCAGTGTATTGTGGACCTTGTCTAGCACCTGGGACCTCCTGACTTTAGTGTAGTAGTGGACCTTGTCTAGCACCTGGAACCTCCTGGTTCTAGTGTAGTGTGGAACTTGTCTAGCACCTGGGACCTCCTGACTCTAGTGTAGTGTGGACCTTGTCTAGCACCTGGGACCTCCTGACTCCATTGTATTGTGGACCTTGTCTAGCACCTAGGACCTCCTGGTTCTAGTGTAGTGTGGACCTTGTCTAGCACCTGGGACCTCCTGACTCCAATGTAGTGTGGACCTTGTCTAGACCCTGGGACCTCCTAATTCTAGTGTAGTGTGGACCTTGTCTAGACCCTGGGACCTCCTGACTCCAATGTAGTGTGGACCTTGTCTAGACCCTGGGACCTCCTGATTATAGTGTAGTGTGGACCTTGTCTAGACCCTGGGACCTCCTGGTTCTAGTGTAGTGTGTACCTTGTCCCTGAAAAATATGTCTTCACTAAGAATCAGACATATTCTCTTGGCATTCACTGCAAAAGATATGTCTGCTCGAACTAAAAACCACACTCTGCTACCATTATCTGCAAATATTTATATCTGCATTAATAAAGAGCTATGCTTTAATACCATCCCCTGAATTCATATATAAACACATACATAAATTAACACATTTTTTGTTATAATGACTCCTCTTCCTAGCTTGTTAAAAGAGACATGTTCAATCCCCATCGGTAAGCGTACAAATGCTGCCCAGATCCTTGTCATAAATATATCACCAATATTAATTACAATGTTTTATTATTATTTACTCGATTTTAAACACAAATATTTTCTATATTAATTATTTTATAAAACACCATTATGATTTTTACATTTTATTTAAAAATTTAAAAATGACACCTAGACATGGGAATCAAACCCGGGGACTCTTTGATTAGCACCCTAATGCTCTAGCATTGAGCTATACTTAAACTATGAATGAAGAATGACCTTGAGAACGAGATGAAATAATTCCTGGATAGCTCAGTGGTTAGAGCATTGGCACTCAAGGCCCGTGTTCAATTCTCGTGTCCTTGACCTCAGTGGTCTTGGGGTCAGGACCCGATGTTCGTGGGTTCAACCTCAGCCGGGGTCAACGTATTTTTCTTGAGTGATAAGTAAACCGTAGCTTGGTATCCCTCAGAGGGGAAGTAAAACCATCGATCCCATGTCTATTGTGACGTCTTAAATAACTCTGGAACGAGTGTGAAACTACCTTTCCCGGCAAAATTGGTAGGTTCTTTAGATCTCGCTCGTAGAAATTCTCGTGTGATGATATGATCAGTTGGCTCGGAAAGTGCACGTTGAATACCTCAAATAAATAATACATTATCGTGTCAAAGTGTAATTTTTCAAACAATTTAAAATATGATATCGGTGTGATGGTGTTATCCGTAGCTTGAGATAATTTCATCTTTACTTTTTACATTTTGCCGGATTGTTCGTGAGCAGTTGTTGGGTCCTCAAGCCTAGTTATAGTTTATATAGGATCCGGTAATATTTGTGATGCAAATACATTTATAACTTATTAGAGTATAGTACTATTGAATTTAAATTTAAAAAAAAAAAACCACTGACGCATTTACTTCAAAATCTCCTTCATAAATAATTTGAGATTTCTAAAAGTCTGCTATGCTTTTCAGCTAGATCTCATACAGCACCTTTAGTTTTAAGAGCCCCTTCGTTCGGATTCATTTCAGTGGGGCTGCTAGCTCGTAGCCCAGTAGTGGAGACATGGACCAGAATGTACCGTTGTCCAGGGGATGCCCGAATGTATTAATCTAATAGTACATTCTTTTCCATGGAGGCTCCTGCCATGTCCCGATGATATGAGGTGATGGTGATAGTGAGTATGAGGGTGCGGAACCAGTGGAAACTCTTAAAACTAACTTAAGACTAACCAACCAAACCCTGGTCACCAATGGGGTAATACCCCTTTCGGTAAAAATATCCAGGGTAACAGCGGGGAATTGAACCCGGGGCCCCTAGACTGGTAGCTAGGTGCACTGACCCCTACACCACATGGCCGGTAACCTATTAGAGTGAACTTGTGGGATTTGTTGATGATTTAGCTACCGTAATGTTCTTAGAGAGTTTTTTGGCTCCTTCCAAAGATTCGTCGAAGAACACCGCAGCCAAGTTGAGCTTCATGAAGACGTAATTGGTCTTTAGCAGGCTTAGGAAGAATCTCTCTGACGGCATCGGTATAGCTGAGGGAAACATAAATAAAATATGTCTAAAGCATTATATATTATATTATTTAAAAAGTATTTTCATTAGTTTTAGTATAATTTTTGGTGAAATTATTATTTAATTTATAGTTAATTGTATTGTGAAATAAAGTATGAAATAGTTTGATGGTTTAGGAAAAAAAATAATAATAATAATTATTATTATTATTAGCACCGCGTCTTACTACCCGTTCGGGTTATACACACTTACGCTAATGTGAAATGGTAGGGTGATTGTGAGATGAAATGGAGGACCTACAGTTTAACGTGGAATCCGAACCACGGTGGAGGCCTGGCATTCCTCACATTCACAAGTTGTGATTAATACACGTCTTGTCAGAGGTGAAGGAAGGGTTTGGCAATCAGATAAATCTGTGCCGGGACCTGGGATTGAACCCCGGACCTCAGCACAGAAGTCTGACACCTTACCCCTAGACCACCAGGTCACAAAAAAAAATAATTAGATTTTATTTTGTGTACCCTTTGTATCAGCGTGGATTAAAATATTAATGATTAATTAATTTATCTCGATTTGATAAAAGTTAATAAGATATTATAATTAAAGTTTAATCATTATTATTAATTGGTTATTAGAGGTGATAAACCATTCAATTTTCAAGGTATCTAGTTTTTTAAGATGTGAATTTAATTCAGCTAATTTATATATATATATAAACTTCAATCTATTTTATATATATATATATAATAGATTGAACTTTATTTTTCTCACAATGTTAATCTTTTTATTAAAATGTGTTTTATGCTATTATTATGTTATTCAACAACCATTTTTTATTTTTTCACCACGCCTCTCTATTCATTCGGGTTATACGAATATGTACTAGTTACACTAATGTGCTAGGTATTAAGAAGTTTGAGTTCAAAGGAAGTGTACACACATTTGCGTATAGGGAGGGTGGAAGACCATTTTAAGGGTACAATGGGGGAAAAAAAAGTCACACTACACACGTTTTTTTCCAGGATAACAACTTTGATATTTCAAACCTCACACGGACCCAAGCAAATACGTTTTTTTAAATTAGTATGAATATGACAAAGACCATAATCACAGCATATTCTAAAGTGCATTAAAAAGGTCTTATGATTGTCCAACAGATGGCAGAAATAACTCAATTTGAATTAAAATTTGACTTTCTCACTTTCCCCCCTGTAACCATCATTTATGAAAAACCACCTGACTGCTATTCGAACTACAATCTTCCCTGTCACCAGTAACAGACACCTGTGACAATGTGCCCACCGGTATGGGTCGTCATGACCTGTTGAGTAGCCTAGAACCGTACCTTGCAACCCTAGTTTGGTGGCTGTGTTGTTCATAATCTTCTCTAAGACAGGACTTCTTGGGGAGTAGACGACGCTAGGACAAACCAAGAGAGTTAGTTTTATCATCAACACTGTACACATTTGTACTGAACCATCCATTCCGTAAGTATTTTAATATTCAGTTGAAAACTGTGGGACTTTGTTGGGGAATGGCTCGTTTTACAATCTCAAGCTTAAATACCGGGATGAGATAAAAGTTTTCCTCTAACTTGAAATCAGTTTTCTAAAAAAAAAAACCTTCTTAACTTCTCTCCTTGTAGAAAACATGGCATCATGACCATTAATATATATGCCTGGACTTGGATCCAAGGCATAAATGGTGGGTGACGTCAGATCCTCTACCTCACCCTTCACCCACATATATTCACTCAGGACCCATGAAAAGAGGGACAAAATGTGACCAGTAAAAATCTTCGAATCAGTTTTAGGATATCTCTTACCCAACAGTGCAACGAGCCAATAGAATTATTAGTAGTTATATAAATCACTGTCAACGCTTTAAACACAGTGTTAGCTCATAACAGACGAATACACTCTACCTAAAACAACAATGAAGCACGGTCCCGAACCTTTGTTTTTAGAGCAAAATATATAATATATCAGTGATCATATCTAGGTGAAAAATGACCCAAGTCAACTTTACTGTTTACCATATCATTGGTTTTGTGGTAAATACCCCCCCATAAAAGTTATGTAATTTAGTGAAAATTTAAAGATGAATTTATTCTTTTAAAAACCTCAATCACTTTTCGATGACATCAGTAAATCTGTCATAATAGCGTACATACATTTACCGATCAACGTAAAATATATACAGATTTTAAAGCCCTATCAACTCACTATATTTCACCAAAACCACAAGTCCACACACACACACACACACACACACATTTATATATATCAAATAACCTTGTTGTGGAAGTATTATTATAAATTATGTAATACATATTATGAGGGAAATAAGCTCGTTGCAATTTACATTTTATTTTTTAAATTCAGCGTTCTTTACATGTGACACTTGTAGGTGTCAATATGCACCTGCAAGAGATTGCCTAAGACTTTATTCACATTTAAGGTGGCAGCGAGAAAAGGTGAATATTTTTGCAGTTTTTATGGCGAACTTTTTTTTACCTTCAAATCAATCAAATATTTCTCTGGTAGATACAAAGAGTTTAATTCTCTTCACATGGTGATATCAACAGTTGTTGAATATCTGTAAAGGGTGTCTTATAATTTGATGACAACGTTCCTCTTCATTTAGACATTTTCTCAACTAATGCCGTTATGCTCATGATCTTATATCTTCGCTAGTACAGGTTTTCATAAAGCCAATGGTCTTTTTTGCAAATCTCGCCTGATGGCTGTGGTATATACTACCATAAAGTACATATCTGCATGGCGGGTTGACAGTCACGATGATCTCAAGGCGTCTTTTCTAGATTCATACACTACTCGCAAACACTGTACTAACTCAAGCACTGAACCAGTAAATAATGTAGGGTGTTTTTTAGTCACTTAATAATCATGAACTACTAACTACGTTGCCTGTTTGGTAATTTAGAAGATATTTTTCTAAATGGGCATAAGCTTAACTTGACGCAACTAGTTACTCTATTCTCTATTACACGAAAATACACCAATTTATGAAATAGAAAGAGAGGGAAGAAAATGAGCGTCTCACCCTGCGAGGCTTCTTGTTTATCTGCTGATAACATTTCCCCTCTTCCTCTGACGAGTCTACACACTCACTCTGCTATATGTGCCCGGTCGCCATTGACTCGCATTGAAAAACTACTTCTAACCTTGTTTCCTATTCTAGATAGACAATTGCTTCCATGGACCATTTTAATCTACATCCTGTCAGGAAGATTCCTAAAGGTATATTATTTTATGACTATCCAAACAGCTTGTGTTGTAGAAGATTAAAAAAATATAGTTTTATGAAAAAAAACCACTTCAAAAGCTAAAAACATAATTTTGTGATGATGTAAGACTTATTTTTATGATGTATTTTATGGACTATGAACCATTTGCATCCTGCGTGCGTGTGGACTATTAAATTCAGTAAAGACAAGCATTAATTCATTTTATAGAATGTAAGACAGTTAAACGATAGTTTGTACTTATTCTAAGAATAAAATCTTTGTGATAAAAATAATAATCTAGTTTTGAAATGAGTACTCTTAGCACGATACTCGCAGACCAGTCACCGTGAAAAAACAAATAGTAGACATAAGCAAGGTCGTAGTCGTGGGGGTGGGGGGTTGAAATTTTATAAACAATATATATGGTTTTATTTATGGTTCAAACAATATCAAAATTAAGCTAAAAGTACAAATTGGGGGGCTGTATTACTATAAAAAGCACTTCAGATAACTTCTAGAGGTGTTCAATCTTTAGAATTGGTCCTAGTTTCCGACAATTGGGGCATGTGTCCACCAACTCTCCCCCCCCCCCCC